>DWTO01000776.1:0-18909 GCA_018244755.1 Jemadia pseudognetus | reverse complement strand
AAGTAACTGGTGAAACGTGGGAGTGTTCCGCATTCCTCTGCCTACCTCTTCGGGGATTACAGGCGTGAAGTTACTTTACTCCTTTCTCTTGTTATGGCCATAGACACTACAGATATAATTCTGTGAACATCCAGAGATAATTAAAATTAATTTTTTTGTTATTATTATGACCTGGAATTGACTGTATTATAAATTGTTTAAATGTTAGAGTATTCACTGGTTTTAATGTCATTATATTTTATTTCATTATTATCCTTACAGTCTATTGCCACTTATGCATTGCAGAACATAGGCCTCCCTTAAGGGCAAGTGGGGTGGGGATCACAGAGCACAGATTTGTGCACCACCTACACTGCTGCCGAAATGCATGGACATTTATCTGTGACAATTTCAGCATGGCGCGATCTGCCAGCGCCGTTTTAGTCACCCCTTATGACACTCTGTATCCCGGCACAGTGTCGGGAAATGTATTCTTTTAAGTAGGTACTATTATGTAATTATGACACCATACTTATTTAAATTAATTAATTTTATTTTTATTTTCAAGTAATGGAAATTGATCCCCTTCAAAAAAAAAGAAAGCCCGTAATGAAACCTACAAAATTAAACCCCATCAAAAGGAGAGTAGAAGTTCCTGTGAGAGCCAAACCAATTGCTGGGTAAGTAACCAAAGTTTTATTGTAATCCCTAATGTTCCATAAAGATTTTTACCTTGAATGGGTGGATGTTTGACTATGGTGTCTTTGCTCATGATTGTTGATCATTTCCTATATTATGTAATGTGATAAATAAGTATGCATAGATTAACTTCATGCTGGTGAAATCTAGGAGTCTACTACACTCCTCTGACTACCTCTTCGTGGATTACAGGTGTGATATTACATTTTAATTCTGTGCTTAATTATATCCAGATTTAAAGCATCTAATTAACTTTTGTTATTTAGTAATTACTCAGCCTGAATTGGTTTAAAATAATTTGGTCACCTTAGTGGTAAGAGGTGCATTAAATATCACACAAAAAATATGCTAGCCTGTGTGAAGTTATGTTCTTCTAACTCGAAAATCTTAGTAGCATCTTAGAATCTGGATTTGTGCTAAGTGTATGGTAATAGGCTCACCCGCCTATTACATGGTAGGTTACGAATGTTACTGGTGAAACGTGAGTGTGTATCACACTCCTCTGCCTATACCTTTGGAGACACATACAGATGTGACGTTGCCTTTTTTGTTTATTATAGTTATTCTAAAATATTTCCAGGCCACAAAACACTTTCACTAACATCCCGGCAACAATTGATCCACCACCAGTGTTAATGAGTGTGAATACCACTCTCAGTACATCTGAAGCAGCAGCAGAGTTGCATCAACTGAGCTTGAAGGTGTCACTAACAGCAGATGAACAATGGAGGATACTGGATGCCAGAGACAAGTAAAATAACCACAGACCACATAGACTTGCACTTTTAGTTTTCCTTGTTTTTTTAGCTTGACACAAATTGTACTAGGTTTTTATCCATCCATCCATCCATCCCTTATTATTCTTAGCGTATTACAGTCTACTGCAGGACATAGGGCTCCACTGAGAGCTTATGTCCACATTCCCCACGCTGGGCATGCGAATTGGGGATCGCAAAGTACAAACTCTCGCACCACCTACGTAATTGTTATATCGCGAACTGCTAGCGTCGGATTTATTCGCCTTTTACGACACCTGTATCACGGCACGCCATTTAACAAAAAATGTCTAGAGCTTACAAACTGTTTTACAGAATTCTGAGGTCGTGGGGAGGGGCCGGCTCGCGAGTGAAGATTGGCGGCGCCACCATCGGCACGTGCCCGGACATGTGCCCGGAGAAGGAGCTATTACACAGGCTATGTGAACATCAAGTGAGACATTGTTTATAATAAAATATGACCGTAAAGCACACTCTTAAAGTAAATAACTTCAATAATGAGGACATTTCAAAACAACCACATTTATACAGATAAATAAAATTGGAGAGTCTGTTTGTAATATTAAAGTAACCGCTTTTACTAAATGCATAAATATGTTTATAAGGTACATACCAAAATTATATTTTTTTAAATTTTTGTCTCTGTTTGCTCGCGACTTCATCCGCATGGAATTCTAAAATTAAAGTACCCTAAGTTACTTATTACACGAGCTATGTGCGAGTGAAAGTCCCGTCAAAAATAGAGATATCTGTTCCAGAGATTAGCCGGAATATTTTATATTTTTTAAATCTTTCAATAATTGTATTCAAAATGAATATATCCTTGTAATAATACATGGCAGGTGATGACATTGGAGACGCTGGCGGAGTCGGACGGGGTGCTGGAGCCGTGGCGCGCAGTGAAGCAGTACAGCCGCAGCTCGGCGGACCAGGAGATGCCCATGTGCTACGAGCTGCGGCCAGCCGGCGTGCTGGCGCGCACGTGCGCCTACCTGCTGCGCGAGGTGGCCGACACCACGCGCCAGGTGCGTCGCACGCCGCCCACGTGGTTATTGTTTCCTTAATATATATTTCATTGAATACAACTTATGTTGCAGGTATCGTTGGCAGATTGGTTTCATTTCATGTGGGACAGATTCCGCAGCATTCGTAAAGATATAACACAGCAGGCCATGTGTTGTGCAGGTAACTTTAAGACAATAATAATAATGTAATATTTAAATATTTGGCAATAGGTTGATAACCCTATTCCATGGTGGAACATAAACACCGGGTGAAAATGGGAGTCTGCTACACTCATACAAGTGTGATGTTACACAAAGTTTAACATTTTTAGTGTGTTTAATAATCATTATGATCTCGAGAGCTTGTATATTAAATTTGTGTTTAATTTTTCCCAGAATCCATACAACTGGTGGAAATGTGTGCACGTTTCCACGCACACTGTGCTGCCAGACTGGCTGATCTAGAGCACACACAATTTGATCAGAAGCTGAACACAGACAACCTCACAAAGTGTTTACAAACCTTGAAGCACATGTATGACGATGACGATGTGGGAGTAGACCAGAAGCCAAACGAAGCAGAGTTCAGAGGATACATAGCTTTACTCAACCTCGGGGACTCTAATTTTTTGTGGGAGGTATGACAAAATTGGTCCCTTAATATTGTATAAAACAACAGTTTCTCTATTTTTAATAAAAATGTTATTGTTTACAAATTTATGTGCACTAAATATCGTATATTTAAATAAATCCATAAATCAATAGATATTAATGCTGAATATTTTGTTACAGATCAAACATCTTCGTACCGAAATACAAAAATCTGAGCAAATTGTATTCACTATCCAAGTATTTAATGCCTTAGACAACAATAACTACGTAAGATTTTTTAGGCTTGTTAAACATAGAGCCACTTATTTACAGGCGTGCATATTGCTCAGATACTTTAATGATGTACGTGCAAGGGCTCTTGCGAGAATAGTAAAAGGATTCGCGCCCAAAGGAAGTTCTCGCTATCCTGCATCAGAGCTTCTGAACACTCTCGCATTTGAATCCATTGAAAGCATGAAATCTTTCGTGAACCATTATGGGTTGCGATTGGCTAGAATCAATGTGGATGAAATTGATGTTATATTGAACAGAAATCAATTTATAGAAGACAGTGATCCATATCCAACTGCTAGAGCTATATCTCTTATAGAATCGAAGCGACATACCACAGTGGGTGAAATAATAGCAGGTGGAAAGGTACCAAATCATGATTTTAGCAACTGTACACTTCACTCCAGTTTCAATAGTGATGGTAAATTGAAAGTATCCTCGCTGATAGCAGAAGATCTTGGTTACAATACAATAAATGATAGTAATAAAGATGTCAAAGCTTTGAAAGCAGAAGTTCACAAATTATTAATGGGTGGAAAAATTTTCGCAAGTACAGATAAAACACAAGAAGTTAAAAGAAACATTTATATGACCCCAGAAGAGCCGTCATATACACCAGCTGCAAATGAGATATTTAAAAATAAAGGATTCTTGTTTCAGCCAGCCATACCCATCGTTCCTAAAGAGACTGTTAATAATTATGATAAAACGTTAGGAATAGACACAAAAAAATTATTTACCTTTTCAAAGCCCCAAGAAAGCGCAGAAAGGCAACCTGAAAATATATTTCAATCAAGCAATAACTTAGCACCAAGTAGTAAGTCTATTTTTGGGAGTGTAAGTAATGTTTCGCAAGGTCTATTCAAAACTTCTAAAACTTCGTTCAAATCATCTAATGATGTTTTCAAAAAACCAAATTTCGACAATGCTCTATTTATTAACAAAGCGTCTGGGAACAGATCCGACGGAGTCAAAGTGCCAGACAACAAAAATATATTTTTAGGTTCGGCTACAAATTTGTTTACAAACAAAGATGATACACAAAGAAGTCAGAGCATATTCAAGGCCGATGTTCAGACAGAGAAAAACATCTTTGGTAAATCCACCGTATCACACGAAAATACTACAAATTCGTCTAACTTTTTTGGCCAACCTGCTGTATCACAGGGCAATACTGTAAAAACATCAAATATTTTTGGCAATTCTACTATATCACAGGATAACGTTACGAATCCTTCAAGCATTTTCAGTTCCTTTGGAAAGCCTTCAATTACAGAGAAGCCCTCTTTGTTTCAAATAAACAATAATAGTCAGCCAGGAACTGTTGCCAACGGTGATGGCGTTTTTACGAAAACTTCGGCAGCGAACTTATTTAAAAGTGCGTTGCAGCCCACAGGGTCAGAAACAAAAAATTATTCAATATTCCAAAGTAAAAATAAACCAACTGTGGCTAACAGTATATTTACATCGGTAAATGCTTTGAAAACTAATAATGTCTATGATTTCGACGAAAATAATGAAAATGAAAGCGATAGGATATTAAACGATATTGATAAAAAAGTTGAAGACGAAGAACGACGAAAAGTGGCAGAAAAATTAAGGCAAGCAGAAGAGGGTCGGCGAGAGGAAGAAAGGCGAAAAGTGGAGGAAATTCATAGGGACCAGGAAAGAAGGAAGGCGGACGAGCTAAGGAGACAGGAGGAAAAGCGAAAAGAGGAGTCACGAAGAGAAGATGAAAGGCGAAAAGAAAAAGAGAGGTTGAGAATGATAGAGGAGAAAAAACAACAACAATTAAAAGAAAAACTAGAAATACAAAGACAGGCAGAGTTAAAAAGAAAGGCAGAAGAAGACGAAAGAAAATTTAAGGAAAGAGTTGAAAAAGAGTCAACTGAACTTTTAAATGAACTTATTTGTGAATCCGAAGACGAAATTATAGCAGTAATTATGAAGGAGGAATGTGATAGTTTTAGGGAACTTATAGTTTGTGCCGATAACATTACAGAAGACATTGTTTCAGAAGTGTGTAATGAAATTTGCTATATGGAAATAAAAGCCGAACTGTTCTTGTGCAGAAAGCTAATGAAAAAGTGGTTTAGTGTGTGGAAGAAACATGTTTCTCGTAACTTAAAACGAAGAAAATTATTAGAGGACACTCCTATTTGGTTACCTGATAATACCCCCAATGAAGAAGCATGCAACTTGAGACGACCAGTCGAAAAGGCTGCTTTAAAAAATATGAACGCCATCCACAGAGGTTATCGTTTTAACGGGGAACTAAAGCTATTACCATCTCCTGAACCATATAACATTATGGAAATAATACGATCACCACTTTTGAAACGGACAAAACAAATAAATTATCCTTACGATAAATGTTTCTTTTGGAAAGTCACTTTAATATCACCAGGCACCGACAAATGGCTTTGTCGTAAAGTTCACCTACAGAAGTGGCTAATCGATGCATTCGGTGACAAAAAGTCGCATGAAACAAATCCTTGCTTAATTCACGTTGGCAAGCAATCATGGAATAATTTGATGGATTTTGCTATATCTGTAAGTTTGATAAACATTCAACAGAAAGTCAACTACAGTGAAGCCCTGGAAGGTACAAATTCTTTGTTATACTATGTTACTGAAGAGAATGTTAGCAATATTGTGTTTGAGATAATAAAACATTTGTATGGTTACCAAATCATTCCTGTTGCAATAATAACTTCAATTGGACAAAAGGATCTGGCTGATGTAGAGATGCAATTAGCTCAGCTCAAAAATAAAAATGTTATATCAGATTATAGGATTTATTACATTGATGCAAAACATGTAATCAATTCTTTAGACACATGTACTAAACGGGCTCTAAAATGGCTAGCAAAAAATTTCAATATACCTCCACCTATAGAAATTGATTGTTTAAAGTCTATATGCCAGAGGTATCTGGGCAATGAAATATGGTCAAAATTAAAGTCCGTAAAAGACAGCCGAATGAACAGCATTCATAGAGATTTAAATAAACTCATTGAGTGTTACAATATGTCTCTCGAAATGTTAACTAAAGTTATCACAAATGAGGATCTCTTTAACTACCATTCCTTTCCACTAGAGTTTAAAGAGTACTTAGACAGTGCATCTCCTTTTCCAAAATCATATGAATTTATACCAAGTAGCGTGAAAAACATGGGAAATGTGGCTGCTATTAAAGATATAATGAATCGGCTCAAGCTACCAAAGTCTATTGTAGAATTTCATCCTATAAATGTTGTCAGTATGCATGACCATGTACGGAAATATTGTAAGCAAATAGGTTGGTCTGAAGACCCAGCAAAAGTTATTTGTAATGTTGTTGCATTATTACCAGGCCAAAATATAAATATTGAAATGCAATCAAAAGATTTAAGTATTTTTAATGACCACTGTGATCTGGTAGACTTGTTAAACATTGTAGTTTACGAAAAAATAAGTAACCTGAAAAATTTTGATAATAGGCATGCCATATATGAAAAATCAGCGCTAGAACATTATCGTAATAGTCAGTGGATATATGAAACGAACATTTTGAAAAATTTGAAACATAAAGCTTTGCAATATACAGATGAATTAGATTTCTACATAGACGCTAAACGACGTAAACTGGAAATAGATTCACAGGAACAACTTACACTTGAAGACAAGGATGTCACACTGCTCGAAGAAAACATACAGGTAGCTGAGGAATGTATATCTAATATCAATAATTACAAGGAAGTTGTAGAACAGCTTGAGCTTCAACTTGAAGAGGAAAGGAAAAAAACTGAAGAACTTGAGAATTTATTAAAGGCTGCGCTTTGTAATGTATAATATATTATGTTAAACTATCCAATAAAATATAATTTAATGAATAAAGTGTTTCTTATCTTATATTATTTTTTTATTATACTTGATGATATGATTGTGGTTAAACCAATATTATAAACCTTAATATCTAATGTACAGGTGTGTCACCAACAAATTCATTTCAACTAGATATATGTAAAATACCACTGGCGCAACACCACCATTAATTAATTAAATATATTG
Source organism: Jemadia pseudognetus (assembly GCA_018244755.1). Classification (NCBI taxonomy): domain Eukaryota; kingdom Metazoa; phylum Arthropoda; class Insecta; order Lepidoptera; family Hesperiidae; genus Jemadia; species Jemadia pseudognetus. The sequence goes on along the minus strand of DWTO01000776.1, from coordinate 11,516 downwards.
ATAATTGATTTGTTGATAATATATAATTACATAAATTGTTTACAAATGAAATAATAAATAAATATTAATTTTATATACTTAGTATGTATAAGTCTATTACTACTATATTAACTACTACTAGTACTATATTAACATTATTTTTATGATGACGCGCCCTTTTATATTGTTGTTGGATTTTCCCGCCAAAAAAAGAACTGAAGGTGGAAGAATTGTGATCTCGCACGCACATTATTGATTCGGAATAATTCGAATTGTTACTCTGTAAGCAGCGAGTTTTTTACTAAAATATAAATAATTACTATATATATAAACATGGTATTTTGGCCATCCAACCCACTCTTGTAATATAATAATATATGATAAAGTACACACCATTATAAATATATTGACATACATTTAACTGTAATACAATTTTTTTATACTCATATCACGAAATTTTTCACCACAAAAAATACTCTCAAAACTACTACTCAAAAAAATACTCATCCAATTGATCCATTGTTATTTATCAATCAAATTTAAGTTTTTTACACTTCATTATACACAATATACTACAAAATAGCATATATATACTTATGATATGTGAAATGTTATTGATAACAGCAAAACTAATAACATTACATATAACATGACTGCCTCGTTGGTTCTGTTGGATACAAGTGTGATTGCCGATCAGGTCCCGGGTTTGATTTCCGGATCGAGCACTATAGAATTATAACAGCAAAAACCATGGAAACTACTTTTTAAACATTTCACTGTTAAATTTCAGATAGTGAAACAACTATTTTTTAACTGACTTCAAAAAGGAGGAGGTACTCAATTTGTCTGTATTTTTAATTTATAAAATAATTAAATATGACATTTGAAAGACTGCTCTGTAATGTCTTCTGTTATATCTTGTTATGTTATTATCACTGTCTGCAAATTACATTGGAAATTGTCAAAGAAAACTATGTGTCATTTTTGTATTATTTTTATTCAATTACTTTCTCATATTTTATAAGGCTTCACAGCACCTGACTGTTTACTTCAAATTCACAATGCCACTAATTACATAAAAATCAATCATCATTCTGTTTGTTTTGAACCACATTCAAGCAAGCATCTACAAATTCTGTAAATATAGGCTCTTGCATATATTGTTTGATGAGCATGTCGGGATTTGGAGACTTATCCAACACTTGAAGTATTTCTCTAACATGGGGATTCTCAAGGCATTTTCTTAAATCCTTTGATTGATCTGAAACATTTTTGCAGGAATAAATACATAACATAACACCTACAATGCCTCCCACATATTACCAGTTAAGTTTACATTTCACCATAGAATAGGGGAGGAGCCTATTGCCATATACCAGACACAGAGTTAAACTTCGAGTCACTTCTAGAAAATGTAGGTTAGAAAAATTCTATAGTTACCCAAGTTAGGATTTCAACCCAGGACTTCTCGATCTACAGCCACACTTGCAACCATTCAAGCAACATAGAAGATAAGCATGAAATTGATAGAAATATATAAAATAAGGAATTTCTGCAAATCAAGAATGTTTAGAGGTTTATGGGTCAAAAAGTTTGATGTCAAATAGCCTTGCATTTTTTTGGTTAATTATATTTTTCTATTTATACTATATTGACATGAATGCTTGCTGGATAAATTGAAGGCTAATTGGAGAAAGATTAAGCAGTGTTCATATTGCAACACCAATATGTATAAAAGAAAAGGAAACATCACACTAGTAATCCCCGAAGAGGTACTCAGGTATTATGTATGTAAATTTAAAAAATTATATACATATAACTTGGTTACACGATCAGCTCTGTAAAATTATAATAATATTTTCTAACATAGTAAATATTATTTACCTAATAGTTTTAACTTTTCTGCTGGGACAGTATCCTCTGTCGGGAACTGGTAGTCTACATTAGGTTCAATATCTTGCAATGGTTCTGGAGTTGGTGTAGGTGGTTCACAAGTTTCTCTGTGCTCCTTGCAACAAGCAACCGAACAACTAAAAAATCATATAAACAGGAAGTTATAACTTTCATGAAAGCATTGATATACACTACCTAGTTATTTAATTTTTGGTGGCTTAAGTGACTACCATGCCTGTTTATTATAATACTTACTACGGTTTTCTACATTTAGGGCATTTGTATTTAGCCGTTTCACTACACTGCACGCAGTTCATTATTAAGGTTATTACTAAACCAGATATACCAAGTATTTTAAAGGAACTTTTAAACTTATACTATTTATTTCTTACTTGTATACTTTAAGATAGTTAAATATTTTCGTTTTATATGTAACTACACAAATATAAACAAACTTTTAGGTTATATTATTAATCAATACCAAACATTTACAATGAATTTTGACATCTGTGTTTTTTCTACTGCCATCGAAAAATTAATTTGGCAAACAACTAAATTGGTGCGACCGTTACTAGCAAAAAAAACTAACAAACAAAAATATATTATTTTTATTATTAAGGCACGATCCAACTATTCAAATATGTAAAGGAAATGGCTGATGAAAAATTAAAAAACAGATGTGCCAAGACAGACCTTTATTGGATCACATAGGTAAATTACTGCCGGGGAGTTATAACTTTATAAGTCTCCGAAACGAGAAGAGTAATGAATCAAGGAGAAGCACGCAGGTCTAAAACCTATACTTGGTACTTGGTGCCTTTTGCCTCACCCGTAAGGGATGTGACAGTTTGAAATCTCTTTTTTGACCTCTCACTCGAGTAGCTTATGTTTAAATCCTTACAAAATGTACGTTTTAATATTAAATGTTACTTGCAATAACGGTGAAGAAAAACATCGTACAATAAAATTGCACACCTTAGAGTTCTCAAAAGAAATTATTCTTTGAAGCGAGTGAAGTCTGTTAACCCGCACCCGGTCAGCGCGGAGACTATGGCTTTAACCCTCTCATTCTGAGAGAAGAAATATGTTCCAACAGTCGGAGGATAAAAGGGTAGGAAGAAAATATTAATACTACAATAATAACTAGTTACTGTTACGGAACAGTTTGTGAACTTGTTACAGTGGAAAAAAAACACCATAGTCGTTGAGTTTGTACTTTAATCACACACAAATAAATATTTACAAGTTTATGGAATCACTCTTTTAAATGGTCCATCACGAAAGATTGCTTTTGCCACCTTACATCAATAGACCAACTTATTAATGTCATACTTATGGCTATAGTCTAACAATATAATATTGATAAAATACATGTATTTATATTCGTTAAACTATTAATTGCTATAATATTGTTAAATAATACCTATTAATATGAATTTCATCAAGTCCTTTTCGAAAATAGCATATCTATGTATGTATCTTGCCCTGTACATGTAAATATCCAACCCATGTAACATTTATTAGCTGACTTCATTATTTTTAAGTCAACTTTTAAGATAACCAACCATATTAAAAAGTACATACCTACAAGTTTTCAATTTATAACAATACCACAATTTTCCAAATAATAGACATTTTTTCGTGAACAGTATTACCAGTTGTAATAATTACATTTACAATATAGACTAATGCATTAACAATAAATTGATATGTATTTTATTTGTAATATTTTACATATAATACGAAGATAAATTGGATATGAGGTATAAAGGTAATGAAATATTAATTGTTACAAGCCAATATGAAGTCCAAGAAATCATAAATGATGATAAATGATCATAAAATACAAGCTCAGGAATAAACTAGGACGGACTGGCGGACGGACTTCAAATTGAAGATATTTTTGTTGAAAACCAATTTTGTGTGGAGTACACTTCAAGGTCTAACTGGGCCTGTATATGGCACAAATTTATCATTTTCAAACTATGGGTTATATCGTATGTAATGAAATTTAGCATCTTTATCAACTCGCTATAGAGCAGCTAGAGCTATATCAATACTTCTGTAGTCAACTTTAAAAAGTCAAGAAGCCAGTAAAACATATCCTACTATGACATAACAATCTTCCAGTACGTACATAGCTACTAAGCTGTTGTTCGACAATTTGATTCGGTGAGCATCGTCATTACACATAGTTGAGTGCGTCTATTATTGGAATATCGCGAAGCCAGGAGAGCGTCGCCGGCGAGCGCGGCTACAGCTCGGCGTGGCGCGCGGCGCGGCCGTCGCTGACGTAGAGCGGCGGCGGCGGCGGCGGCGCGCGCGCGTCGGCCGCGGCCAGCGCGCGGTAGCGGGCGCGCAGGTGGTGCGCCGCCGCTTTGGGCTGCCGCTCGCGCGTGAAGATGCCCTTCTTGTTGCCGCCCACTCGGGTTATGGCTGTAGGCCACATAGTTCGTTAGTTTCATCCTGATATATATTTGCATATACAAGATTCATTTATGGTAGGATAACATTCTTAAAACGAGAAAGCTAGGTTTGCTATTGACTTAGAAGTTTCGTAGTGGATTACTCAGGGGCGGTTTATCCGTGTAGTGCCTGTGTGCAATGATTGCAATTGTTTCATCGAATGAAAGTTTAATTTGAAGATGTCTATCCTCAATAATAATATAAATATAAGGCCCTGTAAAGAATTATAAGAATTTTTTATTGTATTTTAGGAAGTTAAAAAAACGTGAAAGGGCTCTAAGTATTGCATTTCTTAGGAACTCCGACCCGGTTACCTTATCCGGCCCCAATCTGATACATACTTTGAGCTGTTTTGAAGTCTGCAAAATTCCATATAAACTCTCCAACGAAGAAGCCAGCGGCACGGAGCTGGTCGAACGCCTTGAAGTGTTCCGACATCAGCGCCACCTGGTACTCCTCCGACCAGACGTACTCCGGCAGCTGGAGACAAAAATGGGTAAAAATACTAACAATACATGGCAACACATAATACCGTTGGAACGTATAGAGGTAGTGAATAATTACAATTGTTTTAAAAAAGAATTTTTTACATCTTGTACATTCAAAAAAATTAAGTAAGCGTATATATGCTGTATTCATTTTAATATATGTTATTTTAATATAGGTTTTTATATTATAACACCACATGCAAAATATTTCTATCCTAGCACTCTGTCCTGACGAGCTCCTACTATATTTATCATTCTTTTCATTAGACATAGGCCTCCTCAAAAGAGGTTGCCATAATCCCTAGGTAGCTTATGTCATCTCAAACCCGCATGGGATAGCAGAACACACCTCGGCCCACTTACGGCGTTGCCTGTCAGCGACCAGGGCATTAGCTGTAACCCCACTGTCCGCAGTGCAGCAGGGCACACTACTGGCAGGCGAGGTTGGCTTGTCGTACTAAATGCCACATCGTACGCACCAGGTGCAGCCCCGCGACGGTGTCGGCGCCGTACTCCGTCATGAGCACGGGCTTGTTGTGCCGGCGGTGCCACGCCGCCGCCTCGTCCGCCACGTACGCCGCCACGGACTGCAGCGAGCCCGTGTTGTGGTACCAGCCGTTGTACCGGTTGAAGCTGATCACGTCCAGGTGCTGGGCCTGGACAAGTCACGTCACGCGTGTACGTACCAGAGCGGGCAGGCAGAGGAGTGAGCGTTTGATGTAATGTGGTATCTGGTCACTAGGTTTATATCGTAGTGGAACAGGGAAGCACGCGTATTATTAAAAGTTCGTGTAGTCAACGCATTACGTAAGGTATCAGTGCCACGAATTAACCCCGAGGTTCGGGGAAGAAATAAAAATTACAACAGAATAATTGATGAATATTTACGATAACTTTATTCATTAACAATAGCATCATATAAAAGTTATGATGGCAATAAAAATCGCGCAAGAAACTCAGTAAATTCACATTCATTCATTCACATAGACAAACAACGGCGAACTGCGAATACGTTCGTTTTCTAAATTTAAATGATGTATGAGATGTTCCGCTCGTGTGTCTGTGTGCGTAATTAAGCGCTCGTTATGCAAATTTCTCCGCGAAACGGACGTGGAAAATAGAAAAAGGATACCTTAGATACGGACGCGTTTCGAAGTGCGATCATGTCGGCGCGGGAATGTGGGGCGCAGGTGCGCGCGAAATGGCCATAGAACATTCTAGGTGCTGTTTATACTTTTGGCATATTTATAAAGGCGTGTACGAGTTCAGACGAATGAACAGGTAGAGCTGATAGTGTCCTGAGATTTCGACACTTCGCCAGCGTGGTAGACTATGGTTTTAACACAGCACATTTTCAGAGGAGACCCGTGTACAATGGACTTATATATACGGGTAGGTGTAGGCAGGAAGCATCGAGTGCCAAATAATTGTGTGGAACACATATATGTACCTAGTTTATTATTTATGTGCATGCTTTATACAGCGTGTATTCTCCTTTTACGCTGTAATGTGAATTCGAATAGCGCTAAATATTAAATACAGTTAAAATAGGTATGAATACTTACAGATTTATCGACATTGTAGTTTTGGGCGATGGCCAGAGTGACGGGCCGCGACAGGTCCATGGACTTCACGTGTTTGACGACCTCGCTGTAACGTTTTCGTAAAAGTGTGAGATATGAGGAGAAAAGCTTTTTCTTCAGTTACCACTTATGTAAACACAAGCAATAGTTACACACACATAGCTGATGTGTTATTGCAATCAGACTTAAAGCCAAAGGTTAAACTGTAACTGAATATCTGGGTCCTCTATAATTTCGGCCGAAACCGGGATTTCGGTTGGACACTGCAATAATAATATTTAATTCCTGCGTTAAACGTAGGTACAATGAGTAACGTAACGTCACGTTGGTATTTCCGCGAGGGTAACGAGTGAAGTATAAACTTGCATACCCGAAGTACGCGTCGGCGTTCCTGTTGGCGGAGCGGGGCTCGTTGGAGATGGACCACATGATCACGCTCGGGTGGTTCTTGTCGCGGCGGATCAGCTCTGTCAGCGACTGCTTGTGCTTCGTCAGCAGCGTCTCCGTGAAGATGCTGCAATGCACATGTCATGTCAGTAGCTATGCTATATGTGCCTATGTATCTTCTTACATAGAAACTTTAATAAATATAACGGGTCGTTGTCAAATGGAACATGAAGAGCGACAACGAATTGTAGTTACTAGCGGTGCATCGTGTTGTTGACAGCAGGCGGCCATTTTGTATTTAGACATTGAAGAAGCGACGTCTGCGCACCGCGTATGCGGCGAATCGATGTGCATCACGTCAACACATGTGTATTTGGATCTAATTAGAGTTTATCTTAAAAGCGAGAATTATTATTATTATGTTACAAGTTTTATTTTATGAAGACCTTATTTTGTTTTCATATAAATAAGATTCGTCTTTTTAAAGCCACAATTTTTAATATGACTCTGGGATATGCGATTGTCACAGGTATTTTTATTAACTAAAGCAGATTGCATATTAGAAATTAAATCTCTTTTCTCTCTCTTTATTCTAGCAGTAATATAGTTGAGAACTGACTCGGTGTCGACGCTGGGGCACTCGTCGATGACCATGATGCCCTGCTCGTCGGCCAGCTGGTAGATCTCCTCCGCGTACGGGTAGTGCGAGGTGCGGAACGCGTTGGCGCCAGTCCACTTGATGAGGTTGAAGTTCTTCACCCACAGCACCGGGTCCCAGCCTTTGCCTCGAAACTGGACAGCAGTTTATGTAAAAATAACTTGATATGTAAAAAAATTGTTTATTTGCTAGGTTGAATTGAAAATCACGAAGGCGAAGTTCTTGATTTTCCATTTCATAGACAAAAATTACGACATAAGTGGGTAACTCACATCAGAGTCTTCGTGCATGCCAAAGCCCCTTAAATAAATCGGCTTCTCGTTGAGGTACACTGTGGTGTTGCTCCACGTGACCGTCCTGATGCCCACCTTCAGGCTGTAGGTATCGATCACTTCGCCGTGTAGCCCTACCAGAGACACCTGCAAACAAAATTGTTTAATCTTATATCGTATCAGTATTCTAACATCTTGACGAAACCCACACTTCTGTTTCGAACGCACGTGAACTTTACCAACTTGTGAGTGGGATTCAATTTCTAAATCCTAAATAGATATCTAACTTTTTGCACAGGACATTAAATTGACTGCCATTATAATTACTATATGTACTGTAAGTTTTCAAGGGCAATTAACAATAAACGAAAGACTTAAATAATTAATATCAGGAATAAGAATGGAAATACCTTGAACGTGTAGAGGTAGCCGGGGCTGGAGTGCATGAGGTGGGGCCACCAGAAGTGCGCGTTGCCCACCTCCAGCAGCCCCGCGCAGTCCTGCGCCGCGCCCACCTGCGCGCCGTCTCGCTCGAACAGCTGCACCACGCACGCCGCGCTCGTGCCGGACCCTTTGAACGTCACGTTGTACACCACGAAACCTGTGGAATGCGCAAAACATAACATCACATCACGCCCGTAACCCCCAGAGAGGTAGGTAGAAGAGTAAAACACGCAAACACTGAACCAGTATTGGATATTTCTACTAGCAAATTATAAGTAAGAAAAATTCAATAGTATACAAACCAGGATTTGAACACTAGGACTTCTTGATCAGCAGTCACATTTACAACTAGTCGACCAACGAAGCGATCATTTAATTTATCTACTTTTTTTTTTTTTTTTAAGCTCACACTTGAAATATGTTCTATGCCACACACTGCTCTAAAGGTATGGACTGCTGGTTAAAGTTCAACTAAATATATAAAAAATGAATAATTATTAATAAATCATATCCAGAACTTCATGATTTCAGATGGGGTTAGATTGAAATTTCATAATTATTTTTAAAAGGTATTCAATGCATAATAGTCGGTACAATTCATACTAATTATTAGTCTTATAAGAAATTTTTTCATAAATATTGTATGCATTTAAATTAAAACAACGATTATACAATTATCAGTCAGTTAACTACACATTGTCAACGTCACTGCAATAAAACAAAATTTAAAAAAACGAACACATTGTTTATCGAAACTCATAATTAAAAATGGAATAATAGCCATTTATTGAACTTCACATTTAATAAAAGAATGGAAATCGACTCCAGTTCACAACAACAACGAATCGCAAAAACCGTTACATTGCATTGTTGTTGCGATCTGTTCATATTATTATCTCTGCATTGTCAGTTATGCAGCAGTGCACTGTATAGCCCTTTAAATTGTCCACGAAATAAAAGTTATGTTTTTGTTTGTACCAAATGTGTGTCACTGCGTGTATATTGTATGGTAATCGCGATGTAAAATCTCTTGTCGACTCGAGTGTACGTGGCTCGTGACAACTGTAGAGAATGAATGATTGAATACATGCATTTGTCATTAATTACTGAGGAGTAATGAGTGAATGACTCACTATTGTTGCATACAAATTGTCATTGTTCCCTGAGCTTAGAAAGTGTATTGTCTACTTACATATGTACATGAAGTTATTCTTGTTACACTCGTAGTGGGTGTATTTGATCTGACACAGATTGGTTTGATTTTCTTTAAACCCAAGTAAAAGCTACATTTTTGCAAGTGTGTTAACATACGTAAGGTTTATTAGCATATATGTATTTGGAGAATGTCTCAAAGTTTTAAGCTTTCCAACAGCTTCTAGGCTGTTCTATAGCTAGGTCTATTAGAAAACTGATTTATTATATATTTTTTCTTTATTTATTCATATGACCGGATGCAACGCAGATGAATATAATAAAAAACCTTATCTAATTCAATATGCTAATCAGACTAGCTAAATCCATTGCTCGCCACAGGCCTCTTCGGAGGGGTTTTTGGCCATAAGCCTCGCTGGGCATGTGTGTGCCATGTGTTGTGATATCCCAAGTCTATTATTATCATTTATATAATTATAATTGATTTTTATTTATTTTCTCTTTGGCGAGGATCTCCGTACTTTCATCACACGGGCGATAGTCAAATATTTAAAAATTTACTGAGTATTCTGCACGTATTGAGTAAAATATGTTTTTGTAAAATATCTTATCCATTATTGCATAATCGTTGGTTTCGATGACGGCGACCTTTTTGTACTTAATCTAACAAGCCGACCTTTTAAATACTGTATCACAAGTACCTACTGTAACAGGGTTGACCCACAGAGTTACTTAGGCACCTACATACGTGTAAGTATAAGGCTTGGACTTATCTTATGAATTTTCTATTATTATTATAGTTACCGGTGAGCCCCTGTATGTCTGTGTTGACGATGACGTCCTCGATGTAGCTCTGCGGCGTGGTGTACAGGAACACGGAGCGGTGGATGCCGGCGTAGTTGAAGAAGTCGAAGGTGTACGTCTGCTCTTGGCGAACCTTGTTGTTACTGATACGGAGATAGAAAACTCAATTACGTTTAACGTGATGCGTTGTACGAGAAATCTTAAATAGTCGAGCTTGTAATAAATAACTCTTTCATATTTAGAAAATCAACGGATACCAATAGGTGAATTTATAGGTTGCAAGAAAGTAAATAGTAAAAGTAGGGAAAGTTACACTGATTACCGTTGATGTGTTTAGTGACCGTAATTCATGAATGAAATGTTCAATGAAAATGTAATCCGAATTAGTTGCTATATTTCCATAAGACCTTGACGTCTGTTTTTCTAAGACACTGCATTGTAGTTTATAACAGAGATGCAATTGTTTGTTTTTTATTTTTTTACTACTCTATCACAATACGATACCTGTAATATTAGACTTAGTTTTAATACAATACGTAAATAAAGTAATTGAGTTAAGAAAAATAGTGGGTGTGATACAAGGAGCAAATGAATTTTAAGTATGAGACAGTCAATGTCAATTTGTGTTAGTTTTGCATAATTCTGTTAATATGGATAGATGACACGGTTGCAAAAATAAGTCTATTTCTAACCATATTCTAGTTATGTATATGTAATTTTAGTACGAGTTGGTGACGGACGCTATTTCTGAGAACTGAGGCTTTTGTTATTAAACATTTCGCTTCATATGGATACTTCAGTTATAAGTTAAGAGTAGTTACCCAACAATTATGTCCTTGACTATGCCTTGTGGTACGGTGTCGGTGAGCAGCGTGTTGTCCACGACGACGGTCAGCAGGTTGCTCGAGTTATAGCTGACGAAGTCCGTGATCTCCACCTCGAAGGGCAGGTGACCCATCTCGTGGGACACCACCGCCTTGCCGTTCACCCACTGGAACAGAGATTGCATTACGAACGGTTACTTACCGTCTAAATAAGCTGGTACAAAATATACAGGCTGGAAAAATAATGGCTAATGACATAGTCTGAAGTCTCTAAAATTGGTTTTCTTTGGTCTGTGAGGATACATATATTTTTGGCATTTAGTGATCTCTGCCTACCACTCAAGTTACTTGGCATGAAGACGTAATAACGTGGTAAGTAGACATCTAATGTATGAACGAAGTACAAGTTTATTATTATTTTTCCTTTGCAAGATTTGAAGTTAATTTTCTGTTATATCGTCTAGATGACAGCATCGTCACCTTTATAATAATAATAATATCTCGGGACATTTCCACACACGGCCATCTGATCCCAAACTAAGCGTCAAGAAAGCTTGTGGTATGGT
>DWTO01000775.1:0-18913 GCA_018244755.1 Jemadia pseudognetus | reverse complement strand
TAAAATTGTAAAAGAATTATGTCGTAACACTGTATAATATATATTTTCTGTTCTAAAATTGTAAAAGAATTATGTCGTAACACTGTATAATATATATTTTCTGTTCTAAAATTGTAAAAGAATTATGTCGCAACACTGTAAAATATATATTTTCTGTTCTAAAATTGTAAAAGAATTATGTCGTAACACTGTATAATATGTATTTTCTGTTTTAAAATTGTAAAAGAATTATGTCGTACTGTACAGTATTACATGAATACAATACAATTTTGTAATAATGAGTAATGAAACGTAATTATAGTTGAATGCTAGGAACATAACGTGGAATAATGTTTAATGGCGCATCCAGATTGCTATCTGAACTTAGCTACACAGGAACCTTCTCGAGTCAAGGTTTATTGCTACTGTCAACACTACCCACGGTCTTAATACATATGAAACATTTCATTATTCCGCCTTATATCTAATATTATAGCACGTATTTATCTAGATGTACAGATTTACTGCTATTGCATCATATAAAATTAACAACGGAAAAAGATACACAAAACGCAAATATAATTGCTTCATATAATATTATTCACAACAAAATGTTTGTTTGCTAGTTGTTTAGGTTATAGTCATATTTCGTACCTGGAAAGAGGGTCGACGAGCAACGCGACCATAAGTACGGCGACGACAACGCACGCGAGGTAGATGGCGCTGATTTCGTATATCTCGCTGTCGGGAGGGCGGTGCAGGTTGCGGTTGTCGTGCTGCCCGCCGCCGATCATGCAGAAGTTGGCGCCGCAGCTCAACAGCGTGTTGCTCGTGTTGTCCTTCGACGAGCCACCACTGTGCACTCCAGATGAGAATACTGCGAATTAAATTGAACATCTGTAAAATATGATTATTTATTTATAGAGCTGTTGTATGGATGAAAATGAGACTATTAGTAATTTTTCAGTACATGCATGTATGCATGCATAAAACGCGTTCTTAAAAAAGAAATGAAGGTTTATTTCATAGTATTTATTTTTTATGAGAACTATTTTAACTGTACGGTTTTATCACAGATAAATGTATAAGTAGATTTATACAACTTAAGCCGTGCTTGACTCACCTAAACTGGAAATTAAATTTCCCCATAATTCAGCAGTCTGCCAAGCCAGGAAAAAGAATCCGAAGAATCGCACAATGATTCCATCAACCGCTTGATCTGTTAGTTTTGCATAGACGCTACCAGCTTGAGTTAAGTACGTAGCCTTAGAGGTCCACATGGGGGCAGCTCCCAAGCCAACGACTACTCCAGCCGGGACTAGAGTGTAGAAAGCAGGGTAGAATTGAGCACCGATATACGGAGCATAACAAAGCATAGAAAGACACAAGGTCCACTTCACTGTTAGCCTTTTAATGAGGAACGTTGGCACAAATATGCAGGAGACAACAAGCGCCGCGTAAATAGAACTCAGCGAGACAGTTCCGAGGCCGTCCGCAGCGTTGATCGACGACTGCAGGTTGGCCGTGCCCTGGAAGGCGGTGAACTGGACCATGAAGGCGGCACTGACCGCCGCCACATTCTTTAGTATCCGCCATTTCTCGTTCCTCGACAGCTTCACCTTTCCGGTGGCATACGCATCCTCCTCCGCGGGGAGGGGCGGCGGCTTGACGATGTCGTTGTTGGAACCGCGGTCGTGTTGATAGCCGTCGTTCTTAAATCCAGTCTTGATCGTGTATACGGATTCCTTATCCGGGCGGTCATCTTCACAGCCGCCTCCGTGTGTAGCAGTCATACCGCGTTATCTCTTTTTGCCCTGTGGAAAAGAAAAACATTTATTATTAGTTTATTGATGTGAAACATATAATGCGGTGGGTTCCATGGAGATTTGGTGCGGTGACGCTTCGCCACGGCTTGGACGGACACGCTGTATTACAGTTTGAAACACGAAGATGGAGCCTACGAGGATATGTAGCTTTTAAAACGAGTAAATAACTATAAATTAATCATTTCAATTATCAATATCAGTTTCTCCGACCGTCTACGCTGATGCCATAAGGCGGCCAGGGTATATAGCTGTGCCCAGGCTAACCGCGTCATATCGAGATGCGCCGGGTTTAGTCGCCTCTTACACCCTGTGTCCGGCACTTGGTCGGTTGACATACTTCAGTTATAATGCACAAATTGTCACAGTAATACCGTCAGAGGCAATATCAGGGCGCATGGAAGAAGCCTCCTCGCGCGGCGAATTTCTGATCAAGTATTAACATACATGTGTTGCACCACGCTAGATATAGCGACAAATCCTTTCACCACGATGGCTGATCACTTACAACCAGCTGACTAGACTAACTTGAAGAAGAGGCAACATCGTATAATACTGTTACAGAAGTCATTCATTGGAGGGATTTCAGTGTAGCAATTTAAAAACGTCCTTCTGAATTTTTAATTTTTATATATAATCAATATAAACGTTTCTATGAAATAAACAAGCATCTTGTCAAGGCAGAGGCTTTAGAGGCCTTAGATTAATAACTTGTTCGGTGAAAATACTGTTTTATATTAATTTAGATGCACACACGTACTTAATAAGTGTTAATAATATGTAGTGTTACAAATCCCACAGTCTGCATACTGTTCATTAGAGGCGGAATCGACTTTTATGTACATATTTGGTTGCTACGCGCACGCACATTGACGTACGCGTTGGCTGAGGTCGTTTTTTACCTCTGCGCGATTGATTAATCGGTGCATTAAGCATCGTCACATAAACCGGTCGTCCGTTTAATTAAATTAACATAATTAATTAATTGACGTCACTGCACCGGCCACTTTGCCACCAGAACAGCACTCTACTAAATGTATGAACATCACCGTTCAGAGTTTCTTTAATAATAAATTAACGGCTGCCTCATTACTTGAGTGGTTGCAACCTATCTGGAGATTTGCGCGGCGCCCGTCAATCTGTTCACCACCTACTCCATGATGGAACGTAAAACTTAACCGATAAAACGTGAGAGTGTACCACACTCCTCTGCCTACCACTTCGTGGAGACGTTACGTATCGTAATAGTATCTAACTACAACAATATGTAGTGCATTATGCGTGTTTATTAATTGATATCATAATTGAAATGTCTGCAAAAGAAACGAGTATAATGTTTCGTCAGTGATTTATGTAACCCAAAAGAAATTTGATACCATGTGAATGATATATAGGGTTCAGCTTATCAATAATAATAATGACAATATAGAAGTGAACATTCTGGTTAGAAACTGAATGGAAAATTTCATGGTTACATAGTTTTCGTGGATAAATATTGACGAGTTTTTCTCGCGATCGTTCTCATCAATGGTGACTTGTGATAGTGGTTGTCATTCCAGCGTCGATTCCAATTTGATTCGCATTCAGCCACAATGGCCAGCGCCGGCTGCGCACACAACCGTCGTTGTTACACAAACTGTAACAATACACAGTGATATAATATTACATGGCTCTATTTAAAAATGCGAATCACCATGCGAAATAGTTTCGGAACGCCAATGTAAAGGTTCGCAGTTGTCACCGTTGATAATAAACATTGCGTTTGTGCCATAAACAATCTATGAATTCACTGTCTGCGTTTCGTTTTCTCAAGTCTCATCGATCAACGCAACAGAATGGATGAACTACGTAATAAAATTTTAAAATCATTCGTACAATGCCACAATAATATTAAGTCAAACGATCATTTTATGCTAATCAATACCACAGCTAAAATAATAAAAAAAGTCTAGCGGGAATCTTAATGTTACTTTGTAGTTTCCATCATTTTTTTCGTAGTACGTATTGCGTAATTACTACGTAATTACAAACATCATTTTTAATTTTTCCCATCGTTTGTTTATGGTTACGTATAACTTCTACTATGTATGTTATTCAAACTATAGAGTTTATGTATAGACATACAATATTAATTACTATATTAGTTAGCGGTTACGACATGACTATAATTTACTGCTATTCGGCGAAATAATACGTTATTAGTATTATTATTACCATCATACTGTCTTGTGTACATTGTCTTTCGATTATTTTTCACTCTCTGCCTGATTGTTGCAAGTACCAGCGCGATGACTGAGTAACGGGTCTAGGTTCGATTACCGGATCGGTAAAGTATCCTTAAGTTTTTTCAGCTTGAAATTTTCAGCTTGAAATATCTGAGTTTGGACTTGTGCCTTATGTATGGCAATAGGCTCACCCCCGTACTTCATGAAATGTGTAAATATAAGCGAGCAAATACAGGCGTGACGTTATTAGTATGTTATGATATTTTATTTTCATACAAGAATATAAACACAATAAAGTGTCTTAGGCCGGAACAAAATAGGTAATTTCACAAGGTCCCAAATATGACTGGCAAATTGCTTTTGGCTGATATTGAATCACAAGAACCCAATGTACGTCTTGATTCATTAAATTCATACAAATTCAAAATATTATCCAACTACGCAGGGTACTGTCGCTACGGGGCTCATGAAGCAGCCAATTAGCGGAGGCCTCGTCGGGCGAGTAAGTGCAGGCAGGAAGTTGAAATTTGGCTCGGATCGCGTGACACCATGGGAGCCGTATCGATTGTGATACCGTGAGCGGTCATTTGTCACGATTAGTTCCGCCAGCTATTTTACCCAAACTTGCATATTATTGGCCAGCGTACGAATTTGCACATGCCACTCAGTAATTTGCGTAATGTGGCCGACGATCAGCTGTTTCGTACAACGATGTACCAGCGACAGGCCCACGTCAGCTGGAGCAACGCGTTCAGCTCTTTGTTTAGATATTTCATTAATATAAAAACACGCCGGATATTGTTTTGAGCTTTTACTTTGTCTGTATCAATTTTTTCATATCCAGCTATTGAAAATAATTAGCGTATTTTTTATTATGGAATTATTAAATACATTTTCTAATGAACGGAATATTAGGTATAATTCTATACTTAGCGAACTAAGAAATTACATCTAAACTAGTTGTTAAAAATGCGACTAAAATGAGCGAGGTTCTCGAAATTGTAAAACAATTAAAACCACTTTCTTTTCATATGTGATGTCGAGTGATGTTAAACCATTTTTATAATTAATTATAAATTAACTAAAAGTTATAGCAAAGATAACAATTTTTTGAAACAATACCTATAATTAAAGATATGAAATTATTATGTAATTACTATTTCAAGACGACAAGGGCTTTATAGTTATTTAGTATTATTAATTGAAGTAACGAGTTGATCAACACCGCTCTGTACGGAGGCAGGTCTCGCATTGAATTAATGCCAAATGACTAATAACTCATACAAAGGTTACGAGGTTCCGCGTAGTTACAATCCGATTTATTTGCTACATGTCTATTACCACTCATTGTATTAACAATTATCGTTCCACAAGGGCGGCCGTAACCGTTTGAAAGTGTTTACACGAAACAGCTAGATGACTTGTGTTATAACGCCGCTTACGTTATGTTGCTCAAGAAAGGAGACAAAGCAGAATGATCAGTGGTTCCTTACAGAGCGGGCAGAAAATACTGAGAGTCAAACGTCTCTGTACTTGTAGACATTACGCGCTTGTTCTCTAGACCTATAATAATAACCCAATATAATAATACCAATAACAATAATAATAGAATTTGTTTACATAACTATAATTTACATTTCATGGTTAGTTACCAGACTTTTTAAGCCCATTATACCTGTATTAAAAAAACCCTAATCTTCCTCGTTTTTCAAATTTCAAATTCAAATATCATTTATTCAAAATTGGTTCATTAGAACACTTTGTACGTCAACAAGAAACGACCGCTGCTTCGGAAAAGGCTTCGCTATGGAGAAAGAGCGGCGAAATAAACTCCATAGGTGTGCTATTGCAACTTTTAAAATAAGCACTTATGTTAAAATATAAATCATAATTTTATGCCTTAATAAGTTTAAATTATATTATCTAATTTTGTTGGATGGGTGTGCATATGTGTGAATGTGTGTGTTTGTGTGTGCGCGTGTACTTAACCCCGTCCATTAGCCAGTTTCTATCCCATGTGATCACGTTAGGTGGGTCCTGGTTCTTCCCGGCATCCGCATCCATCAATATTCGCACTGTGTATCAGTTTTGTCATTTTTCAATCTGCAATTCTTTCTACATCTATTATTTTTTAGATTTTTATTCATACAAGAGCAGAATTATAAACGACGATAGAAGAAGCGAGATTCCTTTTAATTCTGTTAGAAACCTTGCGCGGGTAAAGGAAAATCTTGCAGCAGCTTGCAAATAGATAACGAGCGTTAGTTGTGGAGACGCGGTGCCGGTATTCTCTAATATACATATCTTGCATCTATCATACACACATGATGCGCAACTTTCTAGCGTGGCTGGACCTCACGTGTGCTGGTACTGGCACTAACCCAACCGCTCACACACCCACTCCTTTCAACAGCGTCGTCAGCACGTGCATCATTTCTCAGAATGATCGCTGAGGTCTCTTTATTCTGCGTGGCGAAATATTTATCGCAGCAGGTAGGGGTCAATGCAGTCATTGCTTATCAATTTCTATTACGAAAACAGTGCCGGTAAATACGAAGCCGTAATGTTCGTACCCCCGCGGGCGTCTCCGTGTTCCCCAGCCTAAACGTTACCAATCTCGCACACAATGTCCTTTGTAAAAACCCAGGTTAACAACCGGCGGCTGTTGGCTGCGTACATGTGTTGTTACTCGCCAGATCGGGTTAACGGTACACAATACACGGTGGACCGACAAAACATGTGACAACATCGTGTTACCCATCCGACAACACACATTACGTTACACAATGCGACATTCAACGCCTATAGGCCGAATTTGGGCTACACGAACGGAATATGTACTGCCGTTTTGCCATGGCACACATAGCATGAATGTGTAATATAATAGGCTGTTTACAAACTGAAACGTCCTATATCTTATATATAGATTTTATTACACGCAGATAACAGACTATCAACGAGCTGACTGTGGTAATGCTAATGTTGTCCTTAGTGGACTAATAGCGTGCAGGAGCAATGGGCTCACCTTGTGGTGTAAGAAATAATAGTAATATCTTGGGATATCTTCACACACGGAATTCTCATCGCAAAATAAGCATCAAGAGAGTTTGTATTTTGGTTACCAGGGGGAGGTGAAACTAATTGGGTACATGTAAATATAGATACTACTAGAAATATGTACTTATATAGATACTTATTTTATATTCATACGACATATACCACCAAACTCACCAAACGTTCTGATCAAACCAATATTTATTTATTTATTCTTGGTGGGTATCAAACTTACAACCTCTGGCTGAGCAGTCAGGTTCATTAACCGCTGGACCAATAGGTCGAAATGTACAATATGAAAATGTGATTTAAAAATAAAAATATATCGCGCGAAAAGCTAGAAAACTTAGTACTCCATTAGTTTGTACAAAACGTGAGGTCTGACAATTGGACAATTGGTACCTACTGAACCAACGTGGCAGTCTACAGCATTAAGCCTTTTCGTGTAGAGAGGAGGCCCGTGCACAAAGCTGAACATTGAAAGGGTTAACGTCGGTCGATTTATAATTGCATAAATACTGCCATAGTAATTAATTAACTTGCGGAAATAAAGCGAACAAATAAATTGAAAATTAATCCATCGAAGTTCCCTGTAATATGACGAACAACTGTAATATGGTTAACTGTTATTCGCAAATATATATAATTATTTTGAATCATATATATATAATTATAACAATATACATAATAATATAATTATTATTTAATGTTCGCGTGTTCGGATATTACGAAGTACAATTTTAAATTAAGCCTATAATGATGAGTGTTGTGCTCTGAGTGATACATGTGTCATAGAAAAAGCGGCTGTATGTCCTTCATACTAATTTTAATACGTGAACGGAAAAATGTGACAGAAATGTACAACTTAATTAATGTCTTGATCTATTAATATACATATGTATTAATGTATTCTGATATAGCTTATAGTGAAGTGGTTACAAAAGCAAACACATATTTTCCTGTCTTATTCGTGAACAGACGGGTGATATTAAAATAAAACTATTCCTTTAATATTACAAATACATCAATACAAATACATCATTAGTGTGTTCGTCTTCAGAAATCAACGTCTCACTACACATATATGTATTGAGAAAATCGACTAAAAGTAAATAATTGGAAAACTTTCATAATAATCGTTATGAATAAGCGGAAAACATAAATTACGTATACTTCTTACAGATGAATTTGTTTTACCCTTTTGTTATAATTTTATTACAATAATAAAATAGTTTTTATGTAAAAATATGTGCATCCGATATTAAAAATCGCAATTGATTTACTTGCTAATAGTATCTTGATAAATGTTTACTGGACATGGAAATGTTTATTTTTATCTTTCATGCTCATAGTATGTTTCCGATTATACTTACCACTTTCGAATACCATGTTCTAATTGTTAATGTATACTTTTCGCTGGACTGTATATCCGGGACGGGCTACATTATACTTGGTTTTTCTTATTTGAAATTCTCAGTACCTAATATCAGCATGGCTCGATCTGTGTTCTAGACACGGCGATAGGCTGAGCCCTTATTTCACGAAACGTAAAACATTATTGTTGATATGTGGGAATACATCATTATTTTGCCTACCCCTTCGGAGAAATAGAGGCGTGAGGCTATGATTTGTGTAAATTGACTAATATATCGCATATGACATTTAATATGACAATTAGTGTTGGAAAACACAACGTATTATTTTAAATAAGTATGTTCTAACTTTTCAAAGCAATTACCTAATATGAGACGCAATAAAATTCTGAAACAGCATTCACATTGATATGCATATGTACTCGTAATTGCTTCCAAACAAGGTCATGCAGTTTTTATTCCGAGAATACTGGTTAAACATTTACTATTGAATCCCATACACCCGTCTGGATCTCCGAATATGTACTGTATTAATGCAAAGATATTTTATTTCATATAAATTTTCCTGTGATTGGTTAGGTATTTAAAGTAAATTTCCATTCGAAGAAAAATTGTACTTAAAATAAATTTCTTCTCGAAAAGCTATGCATCTCAAATAAATTATCTTGAAATGTGTAATGAAATAAAGCGGTAAAATACATTTTTCAGGACTTTAATATTGATCGGTGAGTTATGGAAAGTAATTACGTTTGATATTGAGAATATTATTTTATTATTTTTCATGCATATTACTTGTTTTTGTTAGTGTGTAGATAGTGTTGATGAGTTTTTTCAGTACAATTCTTAAATATGTTATTGTATTTTCGTTCTAAGTGCCTTTGGGGGTAAATAAGTTCACAAAATCATAAACAAAGATATATATCATATTTCACGACGGATTATAATGATAATGTAGGAATTTTAACGAAATACCTCATACAGGATGTTCCAATAAGAGTTACGCTTCGTCGTAACCTCTGGCAGTGGATGGATTTACACAGTAATATAATTGTCCATGATTACAATTATATTATGTACTTGTGAGTTAAAAATCGTATTAACGAGTATCTTCTTAAAGGTAACATCTATTTGTTTATCATTTAAGAGCATTATCTGATGAATGGATGTATGTAATGCAAGTTACGGCTGGGAAAATTTATTTTTCTCAGTCCGATGTTACAAAGAGATAAACTTGTTGATAACAAAACCATAAGGCAATTAGTAATGTTGAATATTAACGCTATCGTGTCTTGCAAATAAACGTTAATTGCATAATAGCTTGTAAATGATGAACTCGTATTCTGTTTTGTAAATTATAATATATAATGAGCAAAATTGCGTTAAAAGCAAAATTGTATTAAATTAGATACTGATGTTTTTGCGACATTAAATAATTCGAAATAAAGAGTCATACATATATATATATATATATATATATATAGTTATATATATATATATATATAGTTATATATATATATGATATTGCAATCGTCATTTTAAAACTACCAACTCATTTTGTATAACTACACTTATAATTACATATACTTACAATATTGTTCATATATTTGTTTATGCCTTGCTACGTTCGTCAGTCATTTGTTTCAACAACAATGAACCGCAAATTAAGAATATACTTTAAAAACTGGTAAAGAATATATTAATAATGGCTAAATAATTTCAAATTTCATCTGACAGTAAAAATACGGATCCAATATAAAATTAAATATATAGGTATGTAAAAATTATGTTATTTTTTTAGAACATATTCGAATACTTTTCGAGAACGTTTATCGTAACGAATTTGTAACGCACATATACATATGCCATTCATGTCGTATTATTTATATTATTTTAATGAAACTTGTAACAAAACCATACACAATATATGTACGTATGTACGTAACTGTGTGTTCACGTCGTTTCGTCACGCGTTGATCTCTTTTGTATCACCGGTGGCATTACGTAAGGAACCGTTTTAAATTAATTATGTCGCTATAAATATTCATATTACTGATGACTGGTATCATGTCAGAGTCGCGATAAATGATTGTATTATCTGCTGTTTCTTCGAACAGGGTTGCCGGCGGCGGTAGTTATTTTCGAGGAGGCAGTTTACCGCTTTTACGCGCATATTTACACAAGATTAGGAAGAAGCAGGTCATTTCAAGAGTTTTGTTATTGTAGTAGTTTCAAAGTTAACTGGCACATAGGGAGAATAGATTTTACATCATTTTAAAAATAGTTGACCAATATTCACGCTTAGCGTTGTAATGTCAGGCGTAGTTTAATAATAATAAGTTTATTACTTTGTCTATATTTTAAAATGGACATTGCAATACTTTTTTTCTAGAAACTATATACGTATGTACAGTCTTTCTATCAAATAGAGTTTGTGACTAGTTCTGCTAGTTTCAAACTGGTGTTGTTGTGGAAGAAATGAAACATCGATAGTTTATAAAATAAAATTATCTCGTTAGAATTGTTGATGCATTTAGCACTTCAAATATACGACAATTGAGAAATATTAATTATTCCGAGCATTAGGTATGTTTATTGCCTATAAAAATGTATTATTATTTAGTAAAAATTATGTAAATTCCAAATTATTGTAAAAATATGTTCATGTAACAGTTACAGAATTATAATGTGCGTTATTCTAAATTAATTTTCATTTTTATACAGGACTGTAAATGTGCGTGGTTAATGGTAATATCAGATGATGATTATAAATAAAACGTGGTCGCAAACTTGTTCAGTGCCAGCGGGAGCAGATACAGAGGAGCAACGACCAACACGTTCCTCGGAAGTTTTTTTTCATTGAGTCCGCCTTCCTCCGCCAAGGTCGACTGTAATCGAACGATTGCGACTGGGAGTGGCTATTTAAATTGTATTGCGATACGCTGGTGAAAATTTGCCACTAACGGTCACCATGTAAGAGCCCATCGAATGCTGTTGTTATACTTTATATATGTTTTGCAATAGCTAACCTCGCTAAGTTTATAAATGCTTTATGTTTCAAGTATAAATAATATTACCTTAATTTTTGTAATGTTTTGTATAACTGTCCTTGAATGTCATATTGTATATTAGTAGAATTCGAGGCTTATCCTAATATACTAGCAAATCTAGGGTCCATTATTTGAAACAGTTCAATAATCTCGTCTAACGTTTTTATATGAAATAAAGTAGAATGTAAGAATAAAAATATTAATACATGCTAAAAATAATATCGACAGTTTGAAACTGTTCAGTAGAATTAAGTAAATAATTATAATAACAACTTCAATTACGACTATTTTATTGAGCAAAAGGATATTTAGTCAATTTGTTTAAACCTATTTAATTTAAACGTAATTGTTTTTATTTTTATTGATATGACTAGAAAATAATAGATACAAATAAATAACGTATGTATTAAACTTGAAGTTTTGTTTAATCATTAAGTTATTGAATTACAAAAGTCAACTTGTTTCAAGCAAGGACACCTGCTTCGGTTTTAATATTGCGAACGCGCATCCCTTCTCCTCAACGATTTTTACATCACCATGTCTTCTTATGTTTATTTATAAGACCGCTATACGCACGATTTCGCTTAAGTACCCTATTGCTTGTAGTTACTACAGTATATATTTTTCCCGTTTTACACGCGATATGAACACATATGTATGTACATGCTGTAGTCTAAGACTTATCATAAAAATTTGATAGTCACAACGTAACTACGCATCGTCTAATATATCTTGTTTCATGGTTTATTTATTTACACACGTATATGGCCTACATTAATAGCAAAAGAAATATAGTACACTGAAATAAAATAAGTGAAATTCAACTCTTAAATAACACCGCTGGTTGCTATGTAATTAAATTTTACTTTACCGGTTGGTTGCGTACACATTTTTTATTTAACAAAATAATTCTCTCATTTATAATAAGGTAACATCACGCCTATACACACATATATATATAGGCACTTTACATTCGCTCGTATATAACTTTGCTACGGGCTTAAGATTTGGGCATGACGCTTAGAAGTAGGCATTTTGACCACGCGTCTGCTTCTTTAACAACGAACAACTTGTTTTTGATTGAAACGAATGTCATAACATAACATCACACTTGTATTTCCGTAGGCGTAGGCAGAGAATTGTAGTATTTGTAGTACTCCTACTAATTATTTTATAGGTCCCATTTATGTACATAATAGGGGATGGGCCATGGTACATAATATTAAATTTAATCAACCATTACGTACACAAAATTATTTATACGACTACGAGGAACAGTCAGGCTATGCTTATAAATAATTTATCGTAAAATTTTAATTTTCCCTATAACATGTCGGTCTATGATTATTTTTTTATAATATAATATTTAGAATTAAACGAACCTCTTGCTGCTTAACAGCATAAACATTATTGTGTAAGGGCATATGAGTGTGCATGTCAATTTGTGTTTGGCACATTTTAGATGATGGCACGGAAGCATGAAACTGTTCTCACTCATTGTCAGACCGCTGTATTAATTGACGGCCAAGGTCGGAACCCTACAGCCATATACATACATCAACATCCCAAATTGCGTGCCTAATATAAGATGAAAATAATTATTTTCAACATATAGAATTTTTTGGGATGAATTTAATACAAAATTTTCAGGTAGTGTACGTACACGTGCGTGTCAATTATATATATCGATGCAAAATAAAAGCGACACGAGTTTAGATACACGAAAAATACGTAGACGGATTGTGTATAACAGGAAATTTAACTCAATTATGAACGTCTTAAATGAATTCAACGAATATCAAGAACATTGACGTTCGCTTGCATAATATAAATGCTGTTAGAACGTGCGCTATCTGCCCTTTGCCCTATAGTGAGAATGCAAAGGATTGCCTATTCTATAAGCCCGCATGGAACGCACATACAAAACACTCAGGTACAAGCATATTTTTAGAATAGACCTGATATAAACTATTTGATTACAAACTGTAATAAAAATAGTTTGTATCGATGTGAAATGTACATTGTACACGTAGAACTATTATCATATAAATCAACTTAACAAATATTTTCAAATACCATTTAAATATAGTACTCGTACAATCAAGTAATAGGTTTGCGTTTCAGAATACGAAACTGAGTATGGTAGGTCATGTCTTGCGCTTTAACTGTCTATTAATTTAGTCAACCACTTAAATTTGGTATTCTTGTTTTATTTTTATTTATTAACACAGTAAAGCTTTCTGCTATAATTTAACCGCAATCGATGTTCTACTGAATCTTACTTCCAGAACATTATTTTGTATTATAGACGCGGAAATCGGTATTTTTATTGCGTAAGTTTACTGGAAGTCATGATAAATACATTATTCAGCTCTTCAATGCTTATAAAGATGTTAATCTGTGAATGATGCGTGATGTTGAATAAAATTGTAAAAATATCTTTTATAGTGTTTTAGCACATAAGCTATTAGCACATATGCGAGGTACATATATCTTTGATATAGGAATCTGTATCTATCTATTTGATCTATATCGCGTAGGTATATATATCTATCTATTTAATGTATAGGTATCTCGTTGGTAAGTATATCTTTGATTATTTTTTGTATTTTGCATTGTAAAATGATGTATAAACGATAAAGTGTTTTTGTTATTTTACGTTTTTACCTGTCGCTAATTTCCTCACCTCTCTTCCCGCTGTTGACCTTACGAAAGTAAGTAGCGGGAGGGTGCTTACAATCACAAAGAATATAGAATAAATAGTGGTTTAAATCCATTCACCGCACGAGCAGCTAATGCATGTTTTATAGAAGTAAGCACTAATAAGCGTGCGGGTCATCTGAGGTCAGGAAGTCAGTGCAGCAGCGATGGGTTTATACCGGGTCTCTTCCAGTCTCTGAGAACACTGAACTTTGGCCTCAGTTAAAACACGAATGCCATAGTAACCCTGAGAATTAAAATGAAACGCATCGTCCTTTTGTGTATCTGGTTTCGGAGTAAAACAGTGCATTTTGCCTACTAATTATATATATTATAGCGAAATTGAAAGAACCAATGACTTTTCAGAATGCCATTAATGACACTAATCGTATGTACTAAAAATATTTATTACAATATTGAAGTGGTGTTTAAGAATATGACCTAGATGGCTACAGTGTTCGACATTCTGCGACGTGTCTACGGCCACCTAATCCGAAAGTAGATTAAAAAAATATATATTGTAATAAGCAGATAAATTACATAGGTATGCCGAAGTCAACTGTCATATTGTTCTTTATCTTTAAGGTTTATCATAATTCTATAACTTAGTACTGAATAAATACGAGTAAAGTTAAATTTAAAGTGTTATTAGAAGTAATTACATACAGATATTTTTACAACAGCTAATGGCAGTATCGTCAGATCTCGATATATAAATATTAAATAGCAACCCTTATTCAAGTGAAATATGTCTGCAATCCCTGTAGAGGTAGGCAGAAGAGTATAGTACGCTGCATCGGTGCTTAAGTGCGCGCGCAAGCATTGCATGCGCGTGTTGAGTGAGACATCTAGAGTTCAAATCCTGGGTCGCGTACTATTGGATTTTTTTAACTCGCAAGTACCTGTTAAAATTCTTAGTAGTGGCATGAAGCCTGGATTTCTGCCCGGTGTATGGCAATATGCTCATCTGTACTGTGGTATGTAAAGGTAACTGGTGAAACGTGGGTGTGTAGATACTACACTCCTCTGCCTATCTCCTCTGGGATCACGATCGTGATGTCACGGTTTTTCATTACTTATTATGAAACAATGAGTCAAAGGAAGTTATAATGGATTGCAAAACAAAAGAACAGCGATCCGTCACATTCACTTAGTTCTGGGTTTCTTTCTTGTTAGTAATTTATTTTTGCATTTAACCTCGATTCAGTCTGGTTTTCGTTTGTGATTATCATAAGCGATCTATGTCTAGTCGCATGTAAGGCAGTTCGGTAAAAAATACCCTTATTGCGGGGTCGATCAATCATCACAAGTCCAGCTTCCTGCCGTGTGTTGCTCCGCAAGTAATTTAATTCAAGCGGTAGAAATGTGTCTAATCTGTAGTTACGAATTGAGGTTGATATTTTAATTATTATAGATACGCACGCTACGGTATTAATTGTGCATGTAAATGTTATAGAACATCTTCAACAGTAGTTTGCAGTGTAGCCTTTATTATAAATTTTGATAGATTGCCTTCCCATTGAAGCATTTTGTAAGCCTAAAATACAATTACGAAAACATAAACTAATATTTGTATAAATGCACTTTGAGTTTTAGTGATACTCTTTCCGAGCGTAATGGTCAGGCTGGTTTCCGAGTCAGCTTTACTGACACTGAGTCAGGAGGCAATAAATAAATTAAGTGTGGCTCATGCCTAGGAATTCCTACTATTCCTATATTCCTATTCCTATATTCCTACACGTAAGCATACACTTCAAAAGTAAAAAAATAAACAAAACAAATGAAATATTCTCGTGTGTACACGTGAACATTTGAAAGTAAACATGTAAAGCTCAATATTCAATGTGATCTGATACGTCTCAATCGTCGAGTGGAAGCTGTGACATAAATTTTTTGCCATACACGTCCGCATTCCTCGGCCAGCCTCGATACTCGGCGAAACACGAGAGATTGAGCGGCTACGGTACTGATACAAGCCATACAAAGGACAAATAAAGATTTTGTTCCGTAGATAACTATTAAAGAGTCAACCAGTCAGCGGATAAGAAATAATTGGTTAATGAGAACTGTCATTGTTCTACGACAGCACACATCATCTAGTAATAACATTTTTTCCGCTGCACTGCAATGTTTATTCTACCTATTTGAAACGTTTAAAAGAATGTATTGTCACGGTTTGTGGCGATCTGAGAATACTTCGTTCTCAGTTTGGCTTCACGTGTCGCGGACTGCAAATACTGTTTAATTTCATAACGATCACAAGTTTCTTTTTAACTAGCGTTCAGAACAATGCAATGTATTGAACATGAGACATAGGCATTAGAGCATCTCATAATTTTGTTTCAGTGTAACATTTATCGCATGTTGGTTTCGTGTTGCGGGTGAGATCTATTAAAACGACGTTTCAATTGTAGCCAATACACAAATCGTTTTGTATGTTGGCGCGGCGCACTGGTGCCCGGTTCTCGCGAACAAATTAACGGATTTATTCGTCGGAGCATAGTAACCGGTTCCTTTGCGCATACCTATTTATGCCACATATTTTCTCATTCGTACTTTTATATCTACGGTTCATATCTTTGATATTAGTCGTGTTGACCTGCTTCTGTTTATAATTAATGACATCCCAGAGCATAAATATATTGATGTTTAGTAGATGCCCATATGAAAAGTAGGACAAATGTAGCAAACACTAAAGATAACTTGTAAAAGAAGTGTTGCATAAAAACTGCGTAGCCGAAGGGGATACATACACTAGTTCACATGATATATACATAAATAAATTAGAGCAATTTGCAGAAATAAACGCTGTTTTCATGTACCAGCGAGGTATATTATTATTTTCCAGTTATATAGTTAAACAACGTTAACTTGTTTTTTGATTGTTGATTGGTTTTAAATAAAGTTTGCAGTCTTAAATTAATCAAGTCTTTTTCTTGATTGATATTTCTTATTTTTCAATCAACATCATGTTGCATATGTAGCCAAACAGATAGGATTTAGTATTCGAAAGCTCTCGCGGTTGTAACGGGCCGTGGCTGGCGCCGTCGCCAGCGCCGCATAATGTACTCGCATAGCCGTTTTCTCACGGCGCCAGCGCAAGTAAAGTGCATCTCCAATCAAATTTAATTGTACATCATTAATTACACAACGTTTCCAACATGCATCATTAAGTCGAAGGTTTTCGAAGTGGTTGTTTGTTCCTAAATAGCACTCCAAACATGTATGTGCGCGTGCTGCGGACGACCATTAGACATTGTCAGTGATTGAAAACAATGCGCCATGTAATCCGGCGATAAGCCTAAACACGTTTGCGGACTGATTACGGATGCAGCGTGCGCAACCTTGGTTACATTCACACTACGCTGCGTGTAGCGAGTATACGTCTTAGAATATGTTTATCGCGAGCAACATCACGCTATAGTATCGTTAATTCCCCGTGACAATTAATCCGCTGGTTGCATCTGGTTCGAACTGAATAAATCTGATGTGAAACGGTTGATCAGGACGAAGTCACTTTGCTGGCCGAGTCATTGATCCCGCACTAATAACAACACTTGTTATTTGTAGAGGCTGCCCGCACGCATTTTTCTTAGGACGCGAAGAGTGTACCGGGATCATTAGTCAACGTATACATATAATTGTACGTCATCGCACGTGGTCATAATGTGATAATTATGTATATAATCTGAAAATTATAAACTCATTATAATAACAAACAACTAATGTATCATATTAACAAATATACACTTGTGGCCTTCACCCTTTGTTAAACGAATATTTAAAAAAATGAGTTTACAAAGTAGATGGCGAATTATTCGACACAAAGATTTATGACGGCGTTCCGCACGCGGGCAGTGGAACGCTTATAATATCATATCTTTTGTTTATAGAGTTCTTATTAATAATTAATCATACTAAGGCTTGCTCCGTGTTGAAGTTTACCTAAAGAATAGAAAACGAAAAAAAATTTGCCAGTGAAATCAACTCAAATCAAACGTGACATGAAAGAAAATGACGTTGAACTGCACGGGGATAATGAAGAAGATTTATACCTATATAATCCCTTGTAACAATAACAGCACTTGCGAGTACAGCTGTGGTGACGTATCAATTGCTGCACAAACGGATAAGCCAGCGCTGTCTTTCGTCACTTCGCGGAATCGATTCCTCGCACTTGTACAAAGTTTTATCTTGACTAAACTTTGTCAGTACATAAGAGTCTTTGTCACCTTATTACACACGTCTTTGACCTATGCGTAGTTTATCGGGTGAGATGTTAACTCAGTACCACAGTACACTTTCGTCCATATTTATTATATGCATGCGTGCTATATGCATAATGTTTGATAGAAATGTTATGAGATGGGAAATTGTATATTAAAAAAAAATAACAAAAAGTAATTCATCAACAATCCCTTATACGTGTTATGTTGAACACGGCTTGTGACCATATTCTGCCGCACTGGCGAAGTGCAGGACAGTAAGTTTCATACGCTTTAACCTACCTACGTCATAGAGTAGCTATCTGTAAACTGCCCAGATTTCCCTAAGATTTCTTTTAAATACTTTTAATATTGACATGACTGCCTCGTTGTTGGTGTTGGTTGTAAGTGCGACTGCTAATCAGAAGGTCCCGCGTTTAAATCCCGGGTTGAGCACCACTGGAAT
Organism: Jemadia pseudognetus; assembly: GCA_018244755.1. Taxonomy (NCBI): domain Eukaryota; kingdom Metazoa; phylum Arthropoda; class Insecta; order Lepidoptera; family Hesperiidae; genus Jemadia; species Jemadia pseudognetus. The sequence continues at coordinate 41 of DWTO01000775.1, read as the reverse complement.
TTCTAATTTAGATTTTCTAGTAGTAGCTCGGAGTCTGGAAA
>DWTO01000774.1:0-18917 GCA_018244755.1 Jemadia pseudognetus | reverse complement strand
TCCCGATCGTCAGTCGCACTTGCAACCAACACGACCAACGAGGCAGTCGATATATTATACGAGTAGATCTCATTAAAATAACTCCTTGATTTAATGCTGAGATATCGTTTAAATTTGTCTAAGAATAATTCAGTGTAATTTTCAGGCAGTTATTATTCTGATTTAGATTTTTTAGTAGTGGCTCGGAATCTGGAAACGTGCGCGGTGCATGGCAATAGACTCACCACCAAAGTTCCATAGTAAGACATAAACGTAACTGATGAATCGTGGGAGCGTACTACATTTCTCTGCCTACCTCTTCGGTGATAGCTATACATTTTTATTACAATGTATAATTTTCACACATTCAAATACAAAACATTTGTGCTCATCACAGAAATATTTTAGAATTCGAACTCACGACCCGCGGCGCAAAAATTAGATTCTCTAACCAGTAGACCCATCGACTAGTCAAACCTTAAACAGTTATACAGAGTTTATAAACTCGATAAATATTTGTAGCTAAGTTCCAGAAGTAAACAATTAATTTAACATAAACAACCAAGATTTAAATACGACGTTCCTCATTGTCACGAAATGACTAACACGGCTTATGGTAATGGGGGACATTAATTGCAATAAGATAAGTTGTATTATGAAAATTTACGCCAGATTATATGTTATGGTATAATTATGTTATAAAGCTGTATTATTGTGACATTTAGATCATAATCATAATATCATTAGATGCATGTTGAATTAAATGTAACTTGAAAGCAAAAAATTGTGCATTTTAATATTTATAATTTGATTTGTTGTTTAATTCATTTTACGTTTATTACAACCAAATCGAATCCTGTCTTCTGGATACCGGAGTCTATCAATTGACGTACTCACAGAGTTCCGCCCACATACTAACTGTCCATATATCTACATACGATCCATTCAACTCAACAAAACGTTCCCTTAGGACATTTCGGTCAGGATGTTAACTTGTGGACATAGCTTAACGGGGCTATCTAGTAAAACAGATTAGAACTGGTTGTAGTACTGACAGAAGAACACAAGAATATTGAACGTGATAGTTACGTTCTGTCTACTGACGTGCACCTGGCCAGCGTGGCAGCCTATGGTCTTAACCGTTCTCAATATGAGCGGAGACCCGTATCTAACAGCGGAGCGATGAAAACTTCGGGATGATGATGATGCAGTAAATTCTGCCACATTGTGTATTCTTCTTACACTGTATCAATGTATTTCTCTACATATATTTGGTCCACAAACGTACATATAAGATACACGTATGCAGCCAAAGCTGAGAATGACCTATAAAATAGCTATAAAATTTACATAAAAGTTGAGAGAGAACGACGGCTTGAAAATCATTTTGCACGCAATTCGTTGCCACATTGTAAAGAATTTCTTTGTTTATTAAACGGGCATACCTACGACGCGAATATGCAGGATGCGGATACATAGGAAAACTAAGCCCTATATCTTGACCAAATAGGTCAGATATTAGCTAGTGGGGAGTCGGTATTCTCCGAAACCGGCGTGCGTATGTGAATAGTGATGAATGCAGATGGCGCTCATTAAAAATAAAGATAATTGGCACTCTATGCTCTGTGCCTACCCCATAAGAGATTTGGTGTGACAATACAATAACAATAAATCGCCAGTGTTCACTGCGTAACAAAATAACCGATTACATATGTGACTTAACAGCTATAATGGCTACAATCAATTAGCTGGAACGCATTACCGCACGGCTGGCTCCTGTCTGCAGCGGCAATTGACCGAAGTAAATACGGAACTGTGCGAGTAATTCTACCGATTAACTCCTCAATATACTCGCAGCGGTCGCTCGCACGCGAGGTGTTAATCTACACAATGTACGATATTATTCTTGCCAATAAATAGTTGAAGAAAAAGAAACTTGTTTAAAACTATTAAAGCTATTTGCTAAATGTGGTTATTAATAGGGTGTCGTAATGATATACTAATTTACTAATGTGATATTATAAGATTGTTGATGGAAATAATTATATAAATTTATAACATCCTTCTTGCTTAACATATTTGACAACAAAAGTCAACATTTGAATGGAAGGAAATATTTATTTTCTTTCTTCCTTTCCTATAATACTAACAAGTGAGTATCCGTTGTTATTGAATATTTCCCGATAACAGGGGTCAAAGTATTTGTTTTGAGTATAGGTGTGAATACCAAGTTGTGGGTTCAATGGATAGATGAGAAGGCGGTTAAACCAATGATTACAACTAAAACAGATAGCTGAATATACCGTGTACACATTCGCGTAACCTCTAACTAAACCTACAAGTCAGCAGGTATTTTCAATGTTGCCAATATTTCGTTTATTATATGATTACGCCAGATTCCTTACGAGGTAAGCAGAGGGCACCGGAAGCCTAATATCCCTGACCACCTTCATACATACACCTAAGTAACAAAACGTAGCATCACGGCAGCAATTCCCGAAAAGGTAGGCAGAGGACAGTAATATAATCCCCTGTTTCACAGGTTACGGTTACGTCCGATCATGGAATAGGTAGGATCAACTGCTTGATATAAGCATCCCCTGAGTGCTTATGCCCATAATCCCCACGCTGGGCTTACGGGTTGTGACGTAAGTTACAAAAATATTGCATAAGTGCATTAAAACTTCTATATACTTATAGGAGATTTTAAATTCACTCAGAATGAGATAGAGTCAACTCCGAAAATTTAAACTGCTGGAATGTTAAATTGCTTGCGAGCTGGCACCGTAACAAAATACGATCCGACACTTTAAGCAGTCCTTCAGGAAATATTATTATAAAACAATTATTTATTTTTCGTTTGGACAATTTTGTTTTGTTACAATTATTGATAATATTAAAAATATTGTATTAGTGTACTTAATATTACCATAACATTAATATTAACAATAGAGTATGTATCGAAAACATGTGTGAACTTGTAAGAAACATGGATTAATATGAGTTTTAACAACTATTTAACAGACATTTTAACTATTGAAATCATATACTAAATTTATGATAAGTAAAATCTACAACACTACTTCATTTATGACTGAGTTAAGTACTTACTACGAATATTAATAACTTACATACATATAAAATTCTTAATTTTTAGACAAATGCACAACTTACTGTAATAACCTTGTCGCCGCTGAAAACGACTAGATCCCTGGACCCTACAGCGGGATACCAGCGTCACGAGAGGAGACTGCACCCGGCGCTGACGGAGCGCGGGCTGGCGCGGCGGATGGAGACGATGTTCAGCAGGACTTAGATTTTGTATAAGAAATAATGAAACCAATGAAAACAATGAAATGAATGAATTTACCTACTCTAAAATGTGTAATGAAATTACAAATATTTTTTAGAGATATATTTTTATAAATTTCGTCTTGTTTGAAGTACACATTTCATCACAGCTTTACCGAGCGAAGGTTCCGAGCTAAGAGAGTTCAACTAGATTTAATAGAGTTAAAGGATACTAGTCGTTCGAGACTCAGTTAAAAACCAGTTCACGTTCAATTCGGATTTCGGCTTGGCTACGGGGCTTATGGTAATAAATGATTGGGTAGAGGGTAGTCCGGGATGAATAAGATTTGGTTTAATTGAAGATCAGCTCTAAAACACATAATGTACCTATGTTGAGGGTGTCCTCGGGTTAGGTTTTAATTAATATTTTATCCGTTTCTATAAAGCCAGCTATTTTTTGGCAACCAGCCATTTATTAAATTACAAATTGGCTGTTGATAACTATTGCACTACTCTCGAGTATAAAATATTTCAATTTAATTCAAAAGAGAAAAGCCATGATGTGTATAAACAATGATTTTATAAATAACGATATAAGTTCTAGAAAACAAATCCTGATTAGGGACGAAATAGAATTCGTGTGCATAATACAAATACGTTATTTACTTAATAAATTGAATTTCTTTATTTGTTCTTTATTTGTATAATACGATGACATGGTACAAAAAGCAGGTCTAATACATATTATCGCCTTCAACCACTCCTGGGGTGTTGCAGATGTCCATAGGCGACGGTGACCACTTACCATCAGGTGACCCATCTGCCTTCTGCAAAGCTAAATATACAACAATAATAATAATGACTAGTTAAATAGTTCACTCCTCTGCCTCTCCTCGGGGATATACAAGAGTGATATATAAATATGATGTATTTATCTCATAATCTATGAAGACATGACATGCGATTTATCAGTATGCTATAGGTTACTTAACTTTGTTCTTCATCTAGTAAATTTCGAATATACATTGTTAGAACATCTCGTTCTGAAACCCGAAGCGTATTTCAGCCACTAAATTACCCGTTCTCCGGCGTAACGGTCGTTTTTAGAGACGTAAGGTCCGATAACCATGCAGTTTTATTGGTAATTGCAAAAAAGACACCGACAAAGAATGAAATATTCGTTTAGGTTTTTATCTCACAGCGCTCAACTGTTCTAAATGTTATTTTAAACAAAGTTACTAAATCAGTATATTCCAGTGTATAGTAGAATAACTTTAACGTAAAATCACGCCTGTAATCCCCGAAGAGGTAGGCAGAGGAATTTAGAACACTCCCACGTTTCACCAGTTTTTACGACTTACTATGGAATAGTTGGAGAGTCTACTGCCATACATCGGCCACATATCCACACTCGGAGTCTACTAGAAAATCTAAAGTAGAAAAATTTTGTAGTGCTCGACCCGGCAGTTGAACCTAGGACCTCCCGATCGGCAGTCTCACTCGCAACTAACACTTTTACAAAATGTTACATAACGTATATGCAAACGCGTATATAATTATGTACAATCCTTTCCCGTAATTATAGTTTACATTCGAAATTCTATGCGTGTCAATATTCGTCGTATACATATGTATATCGTGGCCGGCAAAGCAGGTATCGTTTCTTGAAACGTGCGAGTGTACAACGCTTCTCTGCCTACCTCTTCGGGGATTAAAGGCGTGAATATGCGTGAGAGTACTTAGAAATGTTCGTGTAGGTATAGTCTTTCTTGTACTTTCTACATAAACATACATATATGTTATATTTATTCACTTTTTAATTAGATGAAAAGAAAATATGTTCAATTAGATTTCATATAAGGCATGACAACATATTTTTCGGAACATCTCCTTCCGATTCTATAAAAATACCTGTAATAAGATACGTTGTTGTTACCCGCAATAAGAAGATTTTTATGAAGCTCATAGCCCGAAGCATCTTGAGACCCTTATATGTCAAGCTCGATGGAACATTCTATTTTGCTAACTTATTTATTAATGGAGGTTTTTATTTTACCTGGCAACCATTCCTAGTTATTATTGTTACATCGTTGCGCTGGTTCCCATACGGGGGTAGGCAGAGACCACCGAGTGCAAAAACAACCAGTATTCTTATAGACGTGACGTGCTTCTTCTTCGTTTAGCAATCTCTTATATTTTTCTTAGTATAGCGCATTACTGTGGAGATTCCTCACACTTCCTGAATATATCCACTTATTGTTCAGACGACTTACTATTATACGATTTAATAATATGATATATGCAAATAGTTCGGTTGAAAAATCGGCCAGTTTTAAAAAATTGGTACCTCGTGGTAACGCTTATTGGTTCATAGCCCAAAGTACAAAGTACTTTGGGTATATCTTCACTCCACCTAACTAGAGTGAGTCCTAAGCTATGTACATACAAAACATGTCTACTCCAACTTTTACAGTTTTTCACACAGACGTGACCAGCCCTCTTCCACTACAACTAATCTAAAGTGAATAATTAATACGGATTTTTACATAACCTTGGTTTAAGTAAAAAAATTGTGTCTAATAAAGATAAGAAAATTTTATATCTGCTTATGTCTACCGTTACAGAGGGATCGTCTATGCTTGTAAGAGCCATAACTGAAACGGTAGCATTGGACCGGGAAGTAACCGTTCCCTGAGGATACGGAAATCCTACTCAGTTACGTAACGTTACGTGTTACAGTTCCGCTGTTACACCGATACAGGTATTTACAGTTACACTGATAACAACGCGGTTAGGCGGTTCGTTTCTGTTATTTTTGTTTAATATTGCAACGCTTTTGAAGAATACTACATTGTAGGATTGTATGCAATGAATAATAATATTAATCTGTATGTTTATTACATTAAATAATACAAAGTAATATATTAATTTCGCAATTATTTTGAATACTTAATGTAATAATTGTGCTCTTATAAAAGTAAAATAAATGTTCAATAAAAATGCTATATCTTTTACACACGCACACAGTGGACTTTGTATCTACACTTTTTATTTCTCACTGCGCCAGTAAAGAGCTGAGATGGAGAAAGTCATTCCGGAGGGAGATATTCATACGTAATTAACATTACCGGAAATGTAGCCACAAAGATACGTGAGCTGCTAATATCACGTCCGCAATGGCGCTTCAACTACTGAAAAAGTGGCACAAGATGGGGGCAAGTGAAATAGCCTTCTAATTCTGATACGCGGCGCGAGAACAATTTGGCAACTTGCCAATGGGAGCACTTTGACGGGCAACTGTACTACCTACTTGTACACGCTATATCAAGTAACTGTACTAGATTTAACCTTGCCTGATACTTTCCTAGTACCGTATAAAATCTATTGAATATTATACCTACTTTAAGGTGTCACTTTGGTACGGGCTTTAGGTTTTTGTCTTATATATGTTTAGATTTAGGTATTAATTAGAGTTTTATTCTTAAAAGTCATTTCTATCTTAGAAACGTATGTTGCATGATAAATTAAATAGCACTTGCTTAAAACTATGAAGGGAAAAATCATGAAAAATATCAACACAGCTGAAATTCTTAATAGTCTTTGCGGTCAGAGAAGTCTGCTGATTTACATTCAGGCAGTGTAGCAGACCACGACCTTAACTTATCCCCAAAGAGGTTGGCAGAGGAGTGTAGGACATTCCCAAAAAATTAAATTATCATAAAATAAAAAATAGAACAGAATTATAACATAATCACGCCAGATTCATTATGAGGTAGGCAGAGACGACTTCTAGATGTTTGTATCCTTATAGATCATACAAATATTATTCAATAAATTGTATGTGAATAAAATAAAATCTTATCCACCTATGCAGGCGGGCTGGTTAATTAGGCACGGTGCCAACTGTTACTGCCCAATATGCCAGGTGATGTGAATATTAAACTTAATTGTCAAACTTTGAACGGCGGAACTAGGTGAATTAATTTTCTGAAGATCCTCTAAGTGTCAATTATTTCTGATCAGACGTCTGTTTTGGTCCGCCTTTTGTCCTTCCGCGAAATCAAGGATAAAAATATCTTATTTGTCAATTCTGTCAGCTCAAGATATTACCTAAACGTATTCAAAAAAATCTGAAGCCCTTAATATATCTCACGTCTCTTTATTTTTAAGAGAAAATGAAAAAGCTCATAATATGAAGGGCTCATCTTCCTTCAGATACGGAGGAAACATTTCAACCCAATTTTACCGTAAATTAAATTACGTCACGCGTGGCGGCCTCTCAATATATTTCCTGTAGATTTGAACGGAGTCCATTGTCTGTAGACTTTCGTCTTTAAGGTGAACGTAACTCTCATAAAGACCGATTCCAACGGTACATAGGTCCATTGACCAGTATATTATTATATCGATTAATATGTCCCTTACAGGGTAAGTACATCAATGTCTTGTTGATGCTATTGAACATTGATCAGGATTGTCGAGAGATTTTTAAATATATCTATCTTAAGTAACAGTTCGAATTGATATTGATGCTGACGAGGGAATTACAAGTCTTCGTACCCGAATGCGTTTACGAAGACTAATGAATATAGCAGAAAAACGTCTGTAGTGTATATAGCAGAAAAAGTTGCGTAAAGTTAAAATATTTGGCATAAGGTGTATTCTGCCTGAGCCGTAAAGGATTTGGCGTGATAATATAACATAAATAGTAACATTTAAAAGGATAAATATAACGCCATCCAAAAATGCCCTTAAATTAATTTAACTCACAAAAAATAAACATTTTTGATTAACTTTAAATAAACTAGACTTGTTTACAATCAAACATTTAAATACATAGATTAATTATTTTATCGTATATGATTGCGCGGAATGTAGTTTGCGTTAACTATACTGTTACTCTCAGCATACATTAGCTGGCAAAGAGCACTCTATTTAAATATTCAGAGTGCAAATGCATGTGCCACATCTTATACTCAAGGTTCGGTTGAAGTTGGAGCGTCACTGACCAAGCTACGTAGTATTATTTTTTATTTATTTTCATCGAAAGCCTTCCGGCTGATACATTATTTTTAAGCTCACTTGTTTTCTGATTTGGCTGTCACTTTGGCCTAGCGATGTCAACCGTCACTGCTAAGCAAGAAATCCTAGATTGCATTCTTCGGTCGATCATACTATTATTGGGTTTTTCTAAATTTTAATATGAAATAGCAGGTCGGAGTTTGGACTTGTGCTCTGTTTATGGTAATAGGCTCCACCTCCTAGTCCATGAGACGTATAACATAACTGGTGAACAGTGGGAGTACCCACTGTACTCTCTGTCTTACCCTTCGAGAAAATATAGGCGTAGTACTATTTATGTTATTATTATATCAGCAAAGTATTGACATCTAACACGCAGGCTGAAACAATGATGTGTCGATATAGTGGTAATAAATTGTCATACCCATGATTACTAAAGTTTCTTCCTTTGTTCCTCTTTCTTTGTTTGTTTCTTGATATTTCTTTGTTCTATTCGTAAACTTAAGTATAAGGCATTTTAAAATATACTGTTATTGTATCACCACGCCAGATTCCTCACGAGGGAGGCAGAGAGAACCACGTGCCAAATATGTCTATCGCTATATACAGGAATTTAAAGTATGTATTTTAAAAGAAACGGTGGTCCGTGGAAGCAATTTTAAGCCGGGTCTAAGGCGAAGCCCATGTTTATTTAATTACAACCAGTACCAAAGCTTTATTAAACAAATCTCGTAGCACTGTTGTTTTAGTATAATCCGATGACTTTACTCTGGCTTTTCTTGTCCTATTATACTGGTAGTAAACAGATATGGTAAATTGTGTTATTGTGCTACTTGTGAGTAGCAGCGTATCATCCGACTGCTGTACTTTCCACGATGGCAATGCTTATTGAACATATTCTTTATAGTAAGATATACAATCAGGTTGAGCCATTCCTATGTAACGAATAGCATGGTTTCAGACAAAAAGATCCACAAAACTCAAAACTAGATCAGAATGTTCAAGTAGACGGCGTGTACTTGAACTGCCGGAAAGCTTTTGATAGGATTAATAATGAGATACTGTTGGAAAAGTTTCATGCGCTAATAGAAAAATCCTATAATACCCGTACCGGGATTCGAACCCAGGACTCCTGGGTCAACATTCGGTCTTACGATCCCTCGGCCAACGAAGCAGCCACTTTGTGCTAACATTTTAATTGTAAAATGTGTGTTAACAGCATATACAAAAACATTTATGTTACAATAATAAATAATTAGTAAAAAATAATAACAACAGTAAATCATAAATTAAATAATTATTCATCACTTGTTAAAAAAATACGTTAGTAACATTCATAAATATGATTAAAATTGATATAGGTGTGAATCTAAATGACGGTAGCTTTTATTTATTACGGAGTAAATTCTGTTCTGAAACAGGTGTCTATAATTACATTTACTTTCAAATTAAATTTCCACAGAATAAAGACAGTTTCCTCAACGAAAACTCTCCTTAGTTTTCTCTCAACTATGTAGTTATCAAGTTGATGCGCCTGTGTCTAACTAGTTATTTATGTACAAGATGGCGGTCTGCAATTTGCATAAAAACTCTCGTTGTAAGCATGTTCTAACACTTTAAGCGCGCCTATATCTTGAACATATATGAACATAACGTAATGATGATGACGATGATGATGAGTAGGGTAATTTTTTCATATTTAGTGAATTTTTTTGCTAATATTTCAGGGACTTCGCGCGTGAATTTGCTTCTTCATACACGCGTCTCTGTTAATATAATCTATATAATTCTATGTCTATACATTATATATGTATATAGAAAGTTTACAGATTTATTATGTGTTAAGATCGTTATCCTTATGTCGAAGTAGTTGTTTGTGGAAAGACAGGTTACAATTTGCATTCGCGTCCCTCGTCCCGGGCGTAACATTTGTATGGAATGCAAACTTCGTGTTGTAGGTACCGGTTGTAGACAGCTTTGAGGTTAGTTTGTACTCGTGCTGAGGAATCGAAGCAACGGCGTGTCTCTTAAATATTTAGTAATATTGCATAATCATATTATATATTATCATCATATTATATGTTATCATCATATTACATATTATATATGTTATCTATAATTATGTATTACGAAAATTAATTCAAGTCACTTGAGGAAAAACATTGTAACTTTAATTAATGTCTTTGTAACAATAATTTCGTTGTAACATTAATTTCTTAACATAACATTACGCCTCTGTCCCGAACAGGTAGTCAGAGAAGTGTAATACACTCCCAATTTCCTAGCAGTTTCTTAGTGTAACATTTAATTTTTTAAATCGACTTTTCTATACCTACATACATTTGTATATAGAGATATTCTTTCGTCCAGTGAATTTCAACACTGAATTTATACATCTATCTACTGTTGCCAGTGTCCTAGTTAAGTTTGTATAATATTTGTTTGTGTTGTATTCGTAACAAAGTTCTGTTGAAATTTGTCTCAACTTTTGTTTTGCTGTTGCTCTATTTACGTATAAAAGGCTAGTTAATTACTAGATAAATCGAAATTCGTACAAATTACGTATACAAGACTGTTTCTGAATATTGAAATTTGAATTTTACATCCGATATTTCACACAAATCCAAAAACAACCTTAAAAAATCCTCAGCGGTTACCGATGCAAATACTGGCCGCTCATGTCCTTGCTTATATTACCATACACAACTGCAGAATAAATATTTTATTAATAGATTCCAGATAGTTTTATTTATGATAAAGCCGACGCACAAACTTAATGAACGTAGTACATTGTATGGCTGCCATTCTTCCATCCGCCCCGGGCGCCGCGCGGGCTGCGGTGAGCCGGAAAAATGACGATGGGAAAAACTCTCCGCACTCATAATAAGAAAATAATAAGCCATAATAAAAAAGAAAGCACGCGCCGTCTATAACTAGACGAGTTAATAATTCCAGAAATTAATATTTTATCTTTCACAGATAAATAACCATATTTGGGGCATTTTAAATAATATGACTGCCTCGTTGGTCGTGTTTGTTGCAAGCGCGACTGCCGATCAGGAGGTACTGGGTTCGATTCCCGGGTCGAGTACTATAGGATTTTTCTAATTTAGTTTTTCTAGTATTGGCTCGGAGTCTGGAGTTGTGCCCGTGCATAGCAATAGGCTCACCACCTATTCCATAGTGGGACATAAACGTAACTGGTGAAACGTGGGAGTGTACTGCACTCCTCTGCCTACCTCTTCGGGGATTACAGGCGTGATGTTGCGTTAAAAATACTTTCATATTTTTTGATACGGTTGGTATTTGGTAATCTTGTCTTGTTGCATCATGTTGAAGAATGGTCAGTAAATTTTTCAATGGAAGAACTGGTTTAGTATTTAAGTTTCCCAATATAATTGTTGTAAATCTTTCTATCGTGTCGCTGTTGGGCACGGGTCTCCAAAACCAGAAGGAACTGCTAGAAGACTTTAAAATCCACTCTCCTGAAACGTATCATGCAAATGTCGCAAGTTTTTAAAATGAATTACTACAACGCCGGAAGATTGAAACTACGAACTTGTAGCTCGAGAATAAAATTGCACAATGGCGGGGAGCTCGGCGGTGAAATATATGGCGTGTTACTGAATAATGGTCGACTTGAGAACGATGCCACCGCACCTCCGCTACAATAGCCGAGTTATACAGCGGAATATGACGAACTTACTTGTACGGTACCGTCAAGGGTATTTTAAAATAATATACTTGTATCCCTACCGAGGAGAGTTTGGTGTCGCTGAGTTCTTTGAACACAGAACCGAGTGGAGTGGGATCGACTAGGGGAAGTTTACGCCCCGCGGTGGATTTCTAAAGACATGTATATCATCAAGTTTCAGATGCAAATCATATCCATCTGGATCGATTAAGAAAACGTTTGGTCATTCTCAATCGAATTAGTCACTTTAATATGCCTACTATTTTGATTTTATTGATTTTATTTTATTTTATTATTTTACTTTATATTGATTTTGTGTCTATCATTCGCCTAGATCGTGGACACAAAATCTATTATCAAATTCGGACACAGAAGAGACGATATACAGTAAAAGTAAAATGCAGAGATTTCTATACGGGAATAATTTTACGTTAAACAAACATTTTTCAAGTTGTGTTCAACAAAATAGCAGTTGCTTACAGAATGATTTAATAAAAGGCTACTTAATGAGATAGAATTTAATAAGCTGTTTGCGCATTCAGAGCCGTCAGGGCGCCGCGAGATGTCCGTGGAGCTCGCAGTCAAATCATTCCCGGCGCGCCCGGTGTGTGGTTATTCTTTGAAATAGCATTATTCTGTTATTTTTAACGTCAAAAGAAACATGTATTCTTCGCCAGCCTATATATTATATGAGACATTCGCTTTTGCACTAGTTGTGATAAATTAGAATTGTTGTTTATAGTTATAATGAAAAGTGCTACATGACTAAAGTGTATTGTTTATTTTGGTTTGGATAAAGCTGAACTGATTTAAATAAACAACAGCAGATATTACTAAGTGTTACATACTAAAACAGCCTACTTCTAATCGACATTCGGATATCACACGAATATTCAATGCGTCATGTTTAACATTGTATGTTTGTATATTTTTACCTATTAGGAGAATAATTTGAATCAAAATATCATCATAAATTATTCCTTAGTGAGGGTATAATATCTCTAGATACCGCAACAGTTTTATTACACCTATCTTAAGCAAAAAATAATTTTAGCTCATCGAAACATCTTTCTTTAATTTGAATATCATATTATATTTGCCTACGAGATGTCTCGTAGATAAATGGTTCACTTTCCGTTCTCGTGAAGTGTGGACACAGGCGGCGGAGGTAGCTGCGTATTTCCATTTAGAAGTTGTGTTAATTAATCTCGGCAATAAGAACACCGCCGCGTTGGGCTTAATACTGCTTCAGTTTGAATTATCACGTATACTATGAACCTTATCTTTCTTTTAACTGAGCTTTTTGATTAAAATAAACAATGGTATACGATGTTTTGGCGTTAAGAATGTATAGGACGTCCCGATTAGAGACAGTTGTTTTAAAATAAATAAACGTCAACTACAAAAGTAATACACCCATAAACGTATTCTAATATAGATATTTTTTTACATTCATACAAACATTTTAACTCATAACCCAAGTATGTATTTTGGACAGGAGTCGAACACACGGCCCTCAGCCCAGCGGTGAAGTTCACTGGCCACGGGTGCAATAGGACTATTTTGTGAACTGAACTACGAGGTACAGTAGGTAGATAATCATTGCATCACATTGCATGCTCTTCATGGAGAGCATGCAATGTTGTGACGGACGTACGACAGCAGCGTGCTTGTGCGTTTAAAATTTGGACGTGGGATTCTACCAGCGTCAAAATACTGGCTAAGCTAAGCAACTGATATCATATTTGTTGTAATAGTTACAGTCTCCAGCTGAACTTGCGTAAGTAAAGAATCGGTAAATTTTATTGAATTTCAGTCTTAATTATATTCAAGAATTCAACAAACTTTTAAACTCACACTTATATTTTTGAACTATCACTTTTCCGCCCTGAGAGCTTTATTTTCGAACAAATATGCATAAGTAAATGTAAAATAAGCCAAAAAAAACTATTACTCTCGAAAAAATATATAAACTACCTATAGTTTTCCTCGTAGTATAAACCAATTCTAATCAAATTTCAACGATATCCACGCAACCGTTTAAACATCAAATCGTAACAAATACGTAGAGTTAATATCGAGTTTACAATACGTAAATATGGTTGGATGCTAATTGAATAAAACAATGCTAAGTAACACATCTAATTTGTTGAAAGCACTGCCTATTGTGTCGAAGGACTTATGAACCGAAATTAAATTTACCGTGCATTAGGGAGATAATGGAGAATGTAATGTTATATGTATGTACACATTAAAATTACTTCGCCTCACATAGCCATACATTAGTATAGATGTGAAAATGTGTATTGTTCACCTGCCGTCTGATGATACTGGAAATAATTTAGGCACTCACAGTACACTTAATGTAACTTGGCTCAGAAAATTTTAAAATTAAAAACAAGAAATGAGTAGAATACAATGTTTCCTTTTTTTCTGTGAAGTAAACGCCAAGCGAGTGAGAAGCAGTCCGAGGTGGTTGCTACAACTCTTAGAGATGAATAAACGACCTTGAACAAAACTATGTCAATACGACTATAAGTGACAGTTACGCTGACAATTTTTTACTATTCAATAATAAAACTCACTTACCAAGTCACGCTGTATGTACAATAATATAATTAATTTTCTATTAAAGCAATTGAAAGAGCAATATAAATTTCTAGTAGTGGTTCGGACTATAGAGTTATGCATGATGTATTGCAGTGGGCTCGCCACCTATTCCATGGTGGGACGTAAACGTAACTGGTGAAACTTGAGAGCGTACTACACTCCTCTGCCTACTTCATCAAGGATTACAGACGTGATGTTATGTATAGTGTTACGTTTAGAATGTTATAATATAAAAGGGCTTGTTTTTGATATTTTTATCGTAATCAGTCACAAAAACATAAAATAAAAATCCCCAAATGCCTACAATTTTTTAAATAGTTGCATTAAAGAACAGGCCGCAGACGCAAGCCGCCACGCTATCACGATAGCTATTGTAAGAATAAGGAAAAACGTCATGATGTTTGAAGTAATTACCAGAGCTTAATGGAAATTGTTTTTAGGAAGTGAAATTTCCTCCTACGTCCCCACTTATTTTCGTTTTCTTGCTGTTCTTTCATGGCATTTATTTGTGTATTTATTTATTTTGAAATGTTACCGCAAATTCAGATCATTCAATGGCAATGGTGGTTGTAGTTTATTATTACATTTAAAAGTACCTAAATGTAGCGAAATTACTTTTACTACGTTACTTAGGTGACGGGTTAGGTACAATGTTTCTTTCAGGAAATTCGTTCCTAAGACTCTGTGAAAGTCTCGAAAGAATGATGTAGTTATCATTATATCGCCACGCCTGATACACTAAGGCGTAGGCAGAAAGCTCTGAGTGTCAAATTTCTTCCACATCCATTACTCTTTTCACACGCACACCCTAGTTTAAGAAACTTCCGTCTCCCCATCAGCGAACATTTGATCTATTACGTCAAGAGAGACCAGTATCTAATAGGAACATCGCAAAAAACCCTTATTTACGTTAATTACCTGGTAATACTGATAACAATATTAATACATAGAATGTTACATAAAATATAGAAGAACAGAAAATGAAAGTATTTACACAGAGTTAATGTAATCGAGGATTGAACAAAACTAAGACGTTACGAGTATCTTATCACATATTTGTATTCGAATCAGTTTACCGAAACGGGTGGAAAAAGTTCAGTGACGCAAAAATAAAATTTCCATCCCAAAAGATTTCGTGTTACACAAAAATTTGCTCGACGCAGCTATTCTGGTATTTTAAGTAACCAATTTGGGAGGTTTTCCTTATCACCAGGGGCACAGTAGAGACAAAGAGAGTCGTTGAATAAAGAGCATCTGGCTCCTCCTCCATAAGAATAATGGATTTTAGGGCCTATGCACACGAAGTGTTTTGAATTTCTGTACCTATACAATAATCATGAGTGTAAAATCCATTTTCTAATAGCAATTTAAATCATTTTTGTATATCTTTTGCCTTCAGGCTAAAGCTTAAGTTTTATCTTATTTGTAAACAAATGTCGTGCTTAATTGTAAAAAAATTACATGGGATATTCTTATGAATTATTATGATTATGAAATCATAAATACTAATATAAAATGGAAATACAAAGCATTCAGAATATTACTTATTTTTCTAATTGTAAATGGTATTTTCGTGCTGATGAATGTTAGGAGATTTGCACGATTAAGTATACCAGTCAGTAATAAATCCAATAAATATGACATCATTGTAATGAATGAATTAATTGAAACGATAAACTCAATATACAATTCTGAAATAAACAAATTTTCAATATTTACTTTGAATTTCTTTTTTATAGCAGTTGGATTGCAATCCACTACACTCACCAGATGGGACGCGAAATGTAGGCCAGCATGTATCACGGTTGCCTATAAAGTGCCTATTCACCCCTGTCTTGAACAATTCCAAGTTGCACAGATCGGAAAACATAATCATAACATGACTAGTTCAAAAAGGGCTTAATTATTTGTTTAACATTATTATCATCACGTCAGGTCAGTTACAGAACAGGTACAGAGCATCTAACAAACGTGATATGCTTGTGCTACTTCCATAGCTTTGTTCATTTTGTCAATATAGTCGAGACATGGTCACCCTCGACACACGATTTGTATTTCTTTCCACATATTCGTAACACCAGAACTTACGCTTCCTCATTTTAGTCTTCGTTCCAAAAGTGGCATGTGAAACAAGCCTAAGGGCATCCCAGCAGCGCCACCCCGCAGTCCGCGTCAAACGAGCGGCGGAGATGTGTCGTTATGACAGATTGAGCAACGCTTCCACTAACGAGCGCGCGGGAGCTACCCTCACTATGAGTTCGTGTTAACGTCCGTCTGCTTTGTACTTTATGAACTCGTAGCTAATGTGACAGATGTTGTAATTGTGTTGTATGGCTGTACACGACTAATATGTTAATCATATCATTCATGCTTAAGGTAGTGGTAATAACGAATTAGTATTAATGTACTGTCTTCTCCACTGCTGCGCTTAGACCTCCCCAAAGGAAGTTATTAAATTGTGTACATTTTTAAAGCAACAACAAACGAACCGAAGTTTTGTAATTATATATGTATATAATTATATGTGTATATTCACAGAGTTGCTTACATCACTTATAACAACCCCCTCTACTCAGTCACCCTTGAAGTTTTGTAACGTGAACATTCCCTCGGGGTTTTAAAAGGCCAACTGTTGATTTTTCCAACATTCTCCCATGTGGTTTCTTTTGGCTTACGTTTTTTGTTAAAGCTCAACATTACACGATAATACGCTTAAAATATTGTAAAAGGATGGCTGTGCATATGATATGGGTAGAAGTCATGTTAAAATAATATCTTAAGTTTGATTGAGAAATGCCGAAGCAGCGAAGGCATATCCAATGATGTAGCTGTGATAACCGCATCCTGTACTAACTTGGCTGTAAATAAAACAGGTAATTTATCATAAATAGACCCGACTCAGATAATCCACCAAGTATTGAAAGATTAAGTTACGAAAGATTAAATAGCGTAATAATATTTATACCCCTAACTTATAAAAATAAATCTGCCTGCCGAGTTGTCCTAGTTGCACGCGCGACTGCTAAGTAAGAGGTCCTGAGTTCGAGCCACGAATCGGGCAAACTGTTATTGTTTTTTTTAACTTTAAATTCTCACTCGTAGCTTAGAATCTGGGCTTGAACCTGTAGGGCCCGCTAATCAATGGACGTTTAAAATAAAGCATAACTAGTAAAACTTGCTAGTACTACACTCCTCTGCCGACCCATTAAATGAAATATAGGAGTGATGTTATGTTAAATACCTACGTATCAAAGCGTTATACTGTCACCCCGCCACTTCCATCTCACTTATCGTTAAGTATATTTTATTGTTCTCCTTTGTTCCGGTAGTATTGTTTTCCACTATGAATATGTATAATACATTCCCCCGTGTAAACGGAACGCTACAAGACACCGCCGTGTACTGGAACGCAACGTAAACAATCCGATACACGCGAGTCCACACTCGCTACACGCGAACTGCTGCATTATTCAACAAACTATGCTGTTTTATTGTATAAAGTTTTAATTTATGTTTTCACGACAGTTATATCTAGAATTATATAGCTACTCGTAACATGATTAGTAAATCGTGGCAGCATGCTACACCCCTCTGCCTACGTCCGCGGGCAAATACAGGCTTGATATTCTTTTGAACTAAAATAATAGTGTTTAAATTAGTTGGCAATAACTCTGTTAACAGCTTATAACCAAGAACAATGAACACATAAATATTGACATTATTTGACAGGCTATCCGTCGTTTGAGATGCTTGGGAAAAGTTTGTTCACATTTGCTTTGAAGAGCTGGGAGTGGTATGTGGTTACACGTGTAACAAAAGTATAACGTGATATATAGTGAATAAAAGGTTTAATTTTGAGATAACTGAATTAGTTTGTATTTGTGGCTGGTGTATGGTAATAGGCTTGCTCACCAATCCATAGTGGGACGTAAACGTAACTGGGGGAACGTGGGAGTGTACTACACTCCTATGCTTACCTCTTAGAGAATTACAGTCGTGATTTTCTTTTATTTGAATCTTGTACAAGTCCGATACCGATACCGGGTCATCCGGAAAAATACGTTTGTTAAGTCGGTGCATATCATCATAATCATTTGTATTCCAAATACTAATCGGAAGTAATCGGGAGAGAACATTTCTAAATATAATCAATATTTAAGATAATTTATCGCCGGTTCTATACATTACATACCAATCAAATATTTATTGAAACAGTTTAGAACGAAGAATTCACTGTTGCCCAGTGAAACAAACGAAAAATATTTGATTTTTTACAAATTGTACCTAAATATTGCAATGCAAATAAAACGAACATATTTAT
>DWTO01000773.1:0-18921 GCA_018244755.1 Jemadia pseudognetus | reverse complement strand
TTATATGTTATCCACCAATAACTATACTGTGTAGAAGGCCTACCCATTATCATACATATCCTCACACCAGGTCCCTTGCAGGGTAGGCAGAAAGCACAGAGTGCCAAATATCAATATGCAAATACTAAATTCATATCTTGATTCTTGTTATCTTGAGTCATCTTCTAAACTAAAATATAACATCATACATGTAATCTCTAAAGAGGTAGACAGAGGAGTGTAGTACACTCCATTTTTCACCAGTTATGTTTATGTCCCATCATGGAATAGCTGGTGAGTGTATTGCCATACATTTAACACACATCCTTTTAATTAAAATGATATCTCATAATCCATCAATGTTTCCTACTTTATTTTTTAAAATGAATATAGTCATTTCACATTGTATTTATAATTTTAATTTGTTTCCAGGATGCCATGAAGCGCTCTTGTGTTGGTATCTGGTCATGCAAGCGCTGCAAAAGGACTGTTGCTGGTGGTGCATGGGTCTTCTCAACCACCGCTGCGTCATCATGCAGATCTGCCGTCAGAAGGTTGCGTGAAGTCAAGTAAACATCTAGTTTTAAGAGAATAAACAAAACTAAAAATTATGTCTTGTTTTTTTTATGATAATATGACCTTAATGAACAGACAGTTGAATGTAATTATTTTATTTTATATTGTGGAAGTGTTCTACATTCCTCTGCCTATCTCTTCGCAGATTACAGGTGTGACGTTACATATTTAATATTGTAGCTATTTTTACCTGTTAGAATTTAGTACATATTATAAATGTAATATAACACTTGTAATACCTAAGTAGTGACGAACCCAGGACCTCCCAGAGTGGTAGTCGCACTTGCAATCAAGGCAGAAGAACATATGATGCACAATAATGGCTTCATGACATGGAAGTATATCAACTAAATATTTGAACATAATTTGCCCCCTAACATGTCTTTGAAACCACTGCTGTGACATTCACAAGTTGTTTTCAATCAATTTGGACACATTTGTTCATGATAACACATATCTTGTAAAATTTGTACATATGTCAAAAATTTGATAGATCTCAAACACTTATCTGTCGTTTTATTACAAGACGGGATTGAAAAAAATGATAACAGCTTTTTCTTACAATATTTATTGCAATGTACAAAAGTACACAAGAGATAGTAAAAATATAATTTTTGATATGAAAATGTTTAGCACCGATATACAACTTTCTTTCATATTTAAAACAATTTCTCTTGTATTTTTAAATAAAAGAAATATATATTGACAACAAGCATAATTTACACATTAAATACTTACAAATATAATGTCTTTTATGAATATAGTGACACAAATACAAAATTATATTTAGACACCAATATTGTTTTAATGAAATAATTTGAGACTCAAATAAATATTCAATATTATAACAATAGAATCAGTGAAATTTTATGTCCCTAATTTGAGATCTGAACTTCCACATCGTTTTAATACCTTTGACATGATTAGCCAAGCTTTGTTTTATTAATTTGTATCACAGCAAGTTGTCAATGTTTTGGATTTCTGGTCCTGTACTCACCCTTAAAAAAATGAATTAGCCCTAACCTTGAGATAACTTTAGGAAACACTATATTTCAAGGGCACACAGTTAAGAGTAACCTATAAACTGCAATAGTTTATGCCATTACATTATTTAATCCCCTAAATCGCTATCCTTATCCCCAATAGCATACAATATATGAAAAGCCACACCCAAAAATGCTGTACCGAGCAAATCACCCAGTGCAGTCAGGTATGGAATGGCTGAATTGTCCGGATCTATTTGTAGCTTCCACATCCACACTACCATATAATGACTTATGATTAATAGCAGCAAAACTTGTAATAGAGCAGCACCCATGTAAATGAAAATAAATATAGATGTTACAGATGTATGGCCGGCCTGTATTGTAGCTATTGTATATATAAATATTAATTGGCTGGGTATTACCATGAGCAACAATAATCTACTAGTGTTCCCCAACACAGAACCCTCGGGTTGGCCTGTGTGGAGTGTTGTTGATAGCCTCGAGGCATGCACTGCAACCATATTGCCACCTATACCGTTTATAATCAACTGAAATACTGCTATTCCTTTGTAATTAGACACTGTATAGTCTAATATCAATCCTCCGATGCTGCTTATGACCATTGCAGATACTACGGGAACCCAGCCCTCGTCCAGAGCCTGTCTGGTAAATTCATTCTTCCAGGCTATATAGCCACATATTGGCACAAGTGCTGCACCTAGCAGTACAATTAATGAGGCCAAAGTGATGGTTGTGTCTACGTACCGGTACAATAAAGATGCTATGGAAGACAGAAGTGCCAATGTAGTTAAATCACCCAGACTGGCCGCTATTGGTGTGGCAATATTATCAGGATTTATGTTCATCTTTTTAGATATGACGATAACGCCAATCATAATTAGTCCTAATACGAAACTTGCTAAGGATGCTGTAAGTACACTCGATGCACACAGCAGCATGGCATGCCCAATGGAAAATTGTCCGTCAGGTATCCAACCCATAGCCACTGCTGCCATTGCTGCCAAGAAGCCCACTAAAACTGCCTGGCATTGAATGAGACATAAATTACCAACAACCAGGGCACCCAGATGAGTATCAAGATGTCCTAGATGAGCGTGTGTTGAAAGACGCGATGCCAAAGTCATTTCCAAGTTACCCTTCAATCCGAGTAGTGCTGGCACAAGGATGTACACTTCAGACACTTCCATGAACACATTCCAGTGTTGAACGTGATCGAGCAGCAAACTGGCCGCTACCATTCCATAGCCGGCGAGCAAAAATGACACGAACATTTGAACTCCAGTAACCCATGAATTTTCTTTTGCATTTTTTAAATCTACCGATTTGGTTTCACCGTTAATAAGTTGACTATTATCTGAGTACATTTCTTTTTCACTAGTGTGCACTAAACTCCGTGTTGCTCTAATGTTATTCTTGCTTCGATTCATGTTTACTAATCGCTTCATCAATTATGAAAAATTACAAAACCACGTAGTTATGTATGGAAATTATCATTATATTAATTAATATTACGACACCGCAACACTACACGCAGTATACGTCCAACACTTGTTGATCTGGCTTATTATCAAAGCAATGTGATAATATAAAGTTACCTATAAATAATTCAGCTGGGTTTTCATCTAAAATAAACTTCCCCCCACGATCCCCACGGCAGTCAAAAAAACGTACGTGACATTTTGAAATTGACAATGACAATGTCATTCATCAAACAGGCTCACATTTTTGCAATACATGTACCTACCTATAGAAACAGCAATAGAACAGCGCTAGAAAAAAACCATTAACGTTTTCTGTCTGGGTTAAAATGTTCAATTATCTTATGCTTACAAAACTTATTGGACTGACATTTAATTCTTAAACATGAAATAGCTATAATACACATTTTTGTGAGTTTATAATTATAAGAGTATTAATAGAGTAATTCCTTGAAGTTAATACTAAACTTGTATTTAATCTCAAGTACTAAGCCGGTAATGGTACATTATAAAAAATCGTGAATTAATAAGAAAAAATATAATTATTATGTTAATTTTCGTAAAATCATGATAATAAAGTGTGGTATAAAATTAGTTTTTCTCAGTTACAGTCAGTCAGTTACGACTTACGTTTGACAACGTAGTAACTAGTAAGTATCCGGATTAATGAGGACACGGCGCTCGAGATATAGAAAGTTTGACGTATATCGTATATACGTGCGTATACGTTTAGTGAATGTCGACCGCTTCTCTTTATTCTGAAAATAAAAAAGAATACATCATTAAATAACCCTTTAGAAGCTAAGCGTGTACCGTCTAAGTGTGGATATTTAATGAGTGATTTTTTAAAACTTGCTTTAAGTGGGATTTTTGTATTAAATTAGTACAATTATTACAATTTACATCCGGAAACCTACTTAACGGTGATACATTCAACTTTTATTAAAATATTTTTGATCTTATTATACAGTAATAAGATTAATAATCTTGAAACGATCATTAGCATATAATGTATTAACAATTAGACACAATTATAGAATTGTTCTTGTTTGCAGGTGGACTTCAGTTGGGCGCGCATAGCATTGACATGTGGCAGTGAAATAAAGTTGATTTTACAGTAGATTAATCACAAAATGTTCAGAAGTAAAATTAGAATACACACTTGTCGAATAATCCTACTCACATCCCTTGCGTGGCTGTTAGTTGACGTTTTTATTTTGGCACTATATTCGGATTGTTTCGGCGACGGTTGGGAGTGTAAGAAATCAACTAGCGAGACTTTTAAAGTAAGTATCCTATATAAGCACAAAGTTAATTACCTTAATGTTCAATAATTGTGTTGTTGTTTGATCCCTTAAGTTGTAAATATCCAATTAAATGGTCCAATAATACCTCGCATCTGTTTTTGCCGCTACACAAATGTTTCACAAGGTGCTAATTCATTTATGTAAAAGTGTTTGTAAAAATAATTTGAAGATGTGAAATTTTTAAGTGTACAGTTGGTGGACTTTTGAAAATAAACAATTCAATATTTAAAGCCAATAAGTTCTTCGCAATTTGTTCTATACTTGTAAATTTCATTATTACCATGAAGGCGAAAACAGCTTTAAAGCCCTTTTGTTTTAATCAAAATGAGTTTTTTATTTATGAAAAATAGGTAGAACAGGTAAAGGGTAAGAAAGCAGCAATAGCTGCAGCTTTGCAACAGAAAATTGATGATGATGACACAAATATAGAAGAGAACGAGGTAGACCAGGAACTGGGTGAAGAAGGCCTTCTGTTGTCACCTTACCCCAAGTCAAAGTTGCAGAGATGGGCGATCGCACCTTCGGTAAAACCAGAGGGAGAATTGCCAGGGGAAATGGGTGAGTTTTTATTAAACCAATATATTGTATTCATATGTATATTTATATAGAAATAATTCCAATACATATATTGATTGACTGCCTTGTTGGTTGAGTTGGTTGCAGGTGTGACTGCCAATCAGGAGGTCCTGGGTTCAATTCCCAAGTCAGACACTACAAAATTTTTATAATTTTGATTTTCTAGTTGTGGCTTGGAGTCTCGATAAGTGCCCGGTTTATAGTAATAGCCTCACCACCACCACCATACCTGGTTAAACGTGGGAGGGTTCTATATTCCTCTGCCTACCTCTTCAGAGATTACAGGCGTCATGTTACATATATAGAAATCACATGTGATATTATTAAATAACAATATATGTATATTGCTTTATTATTATTATTGCTTAATATAACTGCTATGTTGTGCTGCATACTTCATTAAGAAATCTCATTTTGTTCAAACTACTGTATTAAATTGAGTACTGTAGTAGGTAATCAGTTTGAGAAAACATGTTAGCTACATATCTGTATTGCTTTAGCCAAATTGTTTATCTACAACAAGATAATTTTTTGTCCAAAGTAGGTAGGTTTTCTGTTGTTGTGTAGTGTAAAACTTATGACTGTATTTGTCTCTTGTAGCAAAGCATATTATCTTTCTGTCATAGTCTTGTTAAATGATTAAGTGTAATTAGTGACTCATTCGTTTAATTTGTTCATTGTTAACAGTGAGCATAGACTTTCAGTTGGAATGATTAATGCCACCAAGATGTCAGCTATATAATTATTTAATGTATGTAGCCAGAAATGTATTGTGTGCTAACTTCGTACGGCCTAACAGACAATGAATATGTGTTACCGTTTAATTAAACTATACTTGTTACCTTTTAATTGAAGCTTTTGTAAATGTAATACATTCAATACAAAAAAAATGTATTTTATTATGACAAGCCGGTGTCTCGGCAGGTACCGCCGCAACCAGTATGTCCTTGCATTTTAAATCTTTAATATCTTTGAAAATATTTATTTAAATTATATGCTGTACAGAGCCATATTGATCTATAATAAATGCACAATGTATTTTAGGTACTTAATGGGATAAGGATTAATGCTGTATTGCTTAAAATCACTTCATAAATAAGCCTTTATTTTTTGTAAAAGTAAAGGATAAAAAATAGTTATTGTGGGTTCTCCCTAACCGATAGACATATACCATGTAGGAATTTTTTGTAGGCCTTTTTAATACTGAAGTACATTATTTTGATCTATCTCATAGGGTTCAGACAGTGTTTGCAATGTAAGTGCAAAAAATGTGTATTTTACGACATCACATTAGAAACCTGTAAAATTATTAGTGTTTCTCTACTATATTAAACAAGTATTATACTTATAAACCTTCCTCTTAAATCACTCCTATCCATTTAAAAAACTGCATCAAAATTCTTCCTGTAGTTTTAAAGATCTAAGCATACATAGGGACATAGACAGTGGGTAGTGACTTTGTTTTATACTATGTACTGATCAGTCATTCAAGTAATATTAATATTTCAATGGTAACACATAAAATAAATCTCTTATTTCATTGTCTCATGATTATTATTTAAAAAGAAAAAAAACGTAGCATCACGCCTATTATTATTTTACATGACATTTATTTATTTGTTCATTTAATTGGTTCGCTTAACTGGATATTACACTGTAGTATAAATAATCACAAACATCTGTCTAGGTAAATGGTATTTATGTGTTATGTCTGTATAGAAGTAAACACTACATACAATAAAATACATACATACAATACAAATGATACAATAAAAAAATAATTAACATGAAATGCATTTAGCATGGAATGCAAATCTATAAATCGATATGTACTGTTTTATACCTACTGAGTTGTGAGAATATAATTAAGTCAAGTAAATGACTAATAAAAAAACCAAGACGGGTTTGTTACGGTTTATCCAACGTTGTCATCATTTTCATAATGATTTACAATTACTTACTTCACCACTCATAACTCCTGTCATACATGGGTTAATCACATCAGTGATTATCTTATTTTACACAACCAATTCACAATTCCTTTAATATTTCTAAATGGTATTTTTAATCAATCATTTTTCCTTCTATTTATCCACTGAGCAATCTACCATAATAAGAATTATTTCTATGTAGATTAACAATTTAAGTAATAGTCACCACACCACATCTTCAGGTTTTACCATGTTAGAATAATACAAGGATAGTAGTATAGAAATTCTGAGACAACATGATGTCAATATTGGTATCTCTCTAGGGAGAATCCTTGACATAACGATGTATTGACAAATAGCTTTCTGAACATCCATAGTCAATAGGATGTCACATATCCACTTAAATGCCTTTAGTATCTTAGTAGTCTTAGTAACATAGCAGGTAAAACAAAATCTAAAACTTTTTACACTTTCAGGAAAAGCTGTAAACATTCCAATAGAGCAAGAGAAATTGATGTTGGATAAGTTCCAAGAGAATCAGTTCAATTTGCTCGCGAGTGATATGATCTCAGTAAACAGATCTCTTACTGATGTTAGATTTGAAAAGTGAGTAAAATATTCTTTCTCCTTTTATAAATGTGTGATATGGTAAGGATACTTTCTTTAATATTCAAAACAGTCGTAAAAATGTGCTTACAATGAACTTTATTCGTGAGGAAAGCTAATTAGTTCTCATCAAATCTTTCACATGTTGTTTAAGTTTTGTGGGAATTTATTTAACAAAGTATTCAGAGTAGCAAACAGTCTTTGCCACTGTGTAATAATACTGATACAAATTTTCACAAATACACATTTTGTTTGTTAAACATATATACAGAAAAATATTGTTCCTGAACCAATGAAGATATGATTGGGAAATTTTATGGAAATGATGCATATTGAGTCTTGTGAAATATTTATACAAGTATTATACAATACATTTATAAATAATTTTATACAATACATTTGTACATAATCCACTGTTATATTTATATAGAGATGTGATAGGACAAAAATAATCATGAGTTAAGCTGGTACATATATTATCATGCTTAATCCACTGATTGCTGTGATTTGGGCAACGAGTCTTATCCATTATCATTCTTCCTAGATTTCTAATGCCCCTAACAATTAAATACTAGCTACTCATTAAATTTTTAATATTATCAAATTTTATCGTCATTAGAAGTAATGGCAAAATAATGTTGATTTTATGATAAGGAATGTTCTATGTACAGATAATGTTAAAAATTGGGCTTTCAATTCACTTAAAACATTTTATAAAAATGTAGTCTTGTCAATGGTGTCCATGGCTTAGTAGAAACTGCTACTGAGGGACTTTAAAAAATAAAATTTTATTGTATTAATAATAATATGTTGGAATTGTAGTAAATACAGCTGATGCAGAGGTTAGAGCAGTGTTTCTAAACCTTTTTCAGTCCACTTTTTCAATCATAAAATACTTTATGTAACTCACAGTTTTTTATCTACACAATAACTGTTCAATAGTGTTTCGCATATAAGTGTGTCATAGTAACAATTTTCTGATGGGGTGTCTAGGGGAATTGTCCCTCTTCATACCTCATCAGAAAACCCTATATTATTGAATTATACAAATAGAATAGATCTGTGATAACTCAGTTTCTTCACATAGTCCTTTATGGTTCCATTCATCAGTAACTGAACTTTTGAATCTCTAGCGCTAAGCATGTTCCCTGCTACAGCGGAATTTTGTAGATGGTAGTAGGTCTGCGTAATATTTTAAATACGAATATCCCTTTTATGGTTCCACTATTGGACATAGGTCTCCGTTCAGAATGACATGGATCAGGTCATACTTGGCCACACTGGCCAAGTGCGGGTTGGCAGACTTCACACGCCTTAGAGAACAATTTTTTTTTGAGAACTCTAAGGGCAGGTTTTCTAACGATGTTTTCCTACACCGTTATAGCAAGTTGTATTTAATGTTAAAATTCTTTGTAAAGAGGTGTACACTAGGATTTGAACCTGGGCTCCTGAAGTGATAGGCTGAATTTCAAACGACTAGGCTATTATTATTATTATATGTATCACTGAATATCCATATTGCTTGCTCAAAATCATATTGCACCCTAAGTAATGATAAATTGAAGATTGATTAGTTAGCCCACTCGTAAAAGGTTATTTTTATGTTTAGGAAAAGTAAAAGGAAAATTGTGGTGACATTGTCTTAACACACTACCTTTTGGCTTCAAGGATGTAATTTTGACATTATGCTAGGTTCACATGTGATAATATAATTTGTTTCCTGTAATAGATGCAAATACAAACGCTATCCAGATCTGCTACCGACCACGAGTGTGGTGATAGTGTTTCATAACGAGGCGTGGACTACGCTCATACGAACCATTTGGAGCACAATCAACAGATCACCCAGACCTTTGCTCAAGGAGATCATACTTGTGGATGATGCCAGTGAAAAGGGTAAGACTCTGCTTATACTTATCTATTTAAGCTTTTGTAATAACATAGCCCTTCAGGTAAGAGCTATGTTAATTCTGGCATTGATTGGATACGAGGATCAGAAGATTGACGTTACTCGCGCGCGATTTGAGAGGCTTGTGTCCAGCGGTGAACGGAAACTGCTTGATGGAAGATGATAAAGCTTTATTTGATTGAAATTAGTGGTATAAAAAGTGGGCTTTATGCTGAATAGTGTTTTGTATTAGCTGACTTCAGGGATGTGTTGAATAATGCATAAGGTAGTTTCATTTTGACGTATAAAAAGTGTTCTATTGAACCAATTTTGAATAAATGAAATTTGAATTTGAATTTGAAAAATTTGAATGCGTAGTCGATAAAACAACAAAACTACTTCATTTAGAAACATTTTTATATTTCTTTTTTTTGTATACTTTTCGGTTACAAAACAGTCGTTCGTTTGTGCGATTCGTGATTTGTTATAGACCGTTGTAGAGATAACATACTTCGAATAATTCTCGAAGATTCTCTGATTTTCCTTCCATTTTATTGCAAGAGAAATTTATGACATTGCTGTAACGGTTAAGGAAAACGTGTAGATGTCCGTGCCTAGGACATAGAAATTTACATAATGCTCTCTCAAGAGGCTGCCTATTGGCACATAACTGAACTAGTGTAGTGGAATATAAACTCACATGTGACCCATTATGCCAGGATACAACAGCAGTGGACAAAAAAATTGTAGAAAACTGATCTTGTTCATGTAAATACATAGTCTTTTCAACATCAACCATGGTCATTGCTCCATTGCTGGCCACGGGTCAGAATCAGAGGGGTTAAGATTATAGTCGGCTACACTCCCCTCCCCTCATACATTTTCATAGTCAAGATGAGACGTCAATTGCGGTAATATTGATATTCAAGCGAAAGAAGTCTTTGTTTTATTTGATTTGAACATTTCATAAATTGCAAGAATAATGATTTCATTGATTTATTTTGATGAAGAAACCTGCAACGCACCTTAGAGTTCCCTAATAAGTTCTCCAAAGCGTATGAAGTCTGCCGTTCCGTCTCACTCTGAACGATAGATTGATAATGATTACGACTGATCCCCTTATGTGTGACTGATAAAACAGAGCACCTCGGTAAGAAACTGGAAAACTACATAAAGACGCTCCCGGTGCCGACGCACCTGTTCCGCACGGAGAACCGCTCGGGCCTGATCCGGGCGCGGCTGCTGGGCGCCAAGCACGTCAAGGGTGACGTCATCACCTTCCTCGACGCGCACTGCGAGTGCACTGGTGGGTACTGTTTTTAATATATACCTTATAGAAATTAATCGATTGACTCATTGGTCGTGTTTGTTGCAAGCGCGACCGCCGATCGGGGAGGTGCTGGGTTCAAAGCCCGGGTCGGGTACTAGTAGATATTTCTAATTTAAATTTTCTAGTAGTGGCTTGGAGTATGGAAACGTGCCCGATGCATGGCAATAGGCTAGCCACCTATTCCATAGTGGAACGTAAACGTAACTGGTGAAACGTGGGAGTGTACTACATTCCTCTGCCTGTCTTTTCAGGGACTAAAGGCGAGGCAGGCAATTTTTGTAATACATTTAAAGCCCTGGTGAGCTTTTGCTAGCTTACATTAGTTAACTTAGAACAGTTGTGTGAAGATGCGCGTATAATGCTACTTACATACTGTCCGCACGCGAATACAATATGTAAAATTTTGTTGCTAAAAAGAATGAATCACTCATCTATTATTTTTTAAGAATAATTATCGCATTAAAATGAAAGGGAACAATGTAAGTTTGTGTTATGACTAATTAACAAACAACCTTGCAATTACAAAGCTGTGTTCAGTTTATCCAATAATAGCTTTTCCAATAACATTTCACAATAATAACACCGTATGCGTTCAGCCCTCTGTTAACTCCTTGTTAACGCACGGTTAGTGTTGGCGGATTAAAGTGATAACTATTATTATTATAAGTTCAAGCCAGGTCTCCTTCAAGGTGGACAGAGAGTACAGAGTGCTAAATATCTTTATGCTTATTAATAAGTGCTTCTACATTCATTAGAAGTAACTACTAGTGCGCGTTGAAGTTTGCTCTCCTTCGTCAGAGGGTTGGCTGGAGCCGTTGCTGGCGAGGATCGTGGAGGACCGCACGACGGTGGTGTGTCCCATCATCGACGTCATATCCGACACCACCTTCGAGTACATCCAGGCCTCGGACATGACCTGGGGCGGGTTCAACTGGAAGCTCAACTTCAGATGGTGAGTATTATTATTTGGTATATAGAAACTGAATTAAATTAATTTGATTTGTATTTAATACAAGGTACAGCGGTGGGTGATGATGGTATAGAAATTCTTCCTGATTTTCCGTTAATTCGAATTATGTTGGGGCTCTGTTCAATACAAAACAAAATGATGAGAATTATGAATATATTTTAAAGCATCACTAGTCTCTTAGTCCAAATCACTAGTCTCTTAGTCCAATGCTGGACATAGACTTCCCCAAAGAGGATTTTGCTTATAACACCTCACATTAGGCATACGGGTTGGAGATCGCAGCACACAGTTTCTCACACCGCCTACGCTGCTGTCGATCAGCGACTAGGGCATTTGGTTTTTGCTTAATATTGAAAAAATAATTTCACGCCTGTAATTCCCGACGAGGTAAGCAGAGGAGCGTAGTACCCGCACAGGTGTCACCAGTTACGTTTATGACAACTTGTAACGGGTGGTAAGCCTGTTGCGTTAGATCGGGCACGAATCCAGACTTCGAACCACTACTACAAATTTTAATTAACATAATTAATATGCTACAAGTTTAAAACTCTTTATTTTTTAATTTTTCGATTTTTTTAATATGGAGTAATTGAAAAATTGCCGTTGAAATAAGTATGCGAGTATAAAAAAGTTGTAACTAGTCAGAGGTGAACAAAGTGGTACAATAATTGATTATTACGCGTAACGACGAGAACCGTGGTGGTCGCGCGACAACCACACTCGCCACGTCCCCTACGTAACAGTTCGAAGGGTGAAATTAAATAAACTGTACAGGGCATGGAATTTACAATTTATTTAAAATTATCAAAAATATCGTCACGCTTGGACCTTCACGGGTTAGGTAGAGAGAATCCAGTGCCAAATATACATATCATTACAGACCTGTTCTTACACGAAATCACTCTTATGAACGCATTTCGATTTCATAAACGTCCGAATCCTTCAGGATTCTTTTACAATTGTATAATCGTAAATATCTCGCGTAAGACAGAACCGTTTGAATAAAATCATTGTCCTATAAAAAAATTATATAGTAATATTGAATACATAGTAACTCCACAACGCGGGCCAAGCAAATAAAGTAATAAAGTTTATGAACGTAGTCTGTTAAGACATCACGGACTGGACAATGTCACGATCGATTGTGCAAGCGTGTAGTTCTTACGATGTCCACCTTCACACTTGTAGCTAGGTGCCGAGCGATTGTAACTTTACATTGCATAAAAGTTTAGAGCGTTAATTTAACGCCATTTTTCCTACAACATCCATATAACATAACTCCTGTATTATTATAAGGGGTTGACAGATATATGTAGTATGCCCACTTTTTATCAATTATGTTATATGTACGGTAGGATAAAGGGAGAGTTTGTAGCTATATACGGTTACAAATTCAGCTTCAAAGCTTTCTAGGAGTTTCAAGTTAGAGAAATCTATTAATAAGTTGCATGACCCGGGCATAGAACCCCAGGACCCGTTGCTTAGCAGTCGCACTGACGCTACTAAATCTTTGTAAATACCGGTGTATGTGTTATGGCGACAAATGTAGTCCTTGGATGGAAGGAAGAGGTAAGCGATATATAGCTCTCTTCTCTCACAGTTTTAAATATACAGGTATAAAGATTTTTCTTTACGTATTGATATATACATATATACATGTAGGTATATAGTTACAATCGTCGGTCGAACAATAGCGCAATCGCAATGAACGATACTTTATCGCTTTGCCGATACGGTCTACGAAAATTGTCTCAATTATACGTGAAATTTGTTGAACTATGTATATGGTTTATTTTATTATTGTTACATTGTGACGTGTTGGTGACGCGTCTAATGCATAAGTGCCTTTACAATGTCCCGGTACGATTATAGGATGCTAATTCTGTTGTATACAAAACAAACGTGCCTGTGTAGTACTGACGTATTTATTTTCAGATGTTATTTGGTATATGTGTAAAATGACACGTCTGAAATTGTAACTATTTGATTTTAAAGTTTTAATTATGTATTTGTAATAACTTCACTGCTGTGCAGAGGAGTCTTGCGTTCAGTTCCCATTCAAGAAAAGATTTTGTGATTATCTCTAATATTTGCTCTAAATCCGTATAATTTACGTAATATACACACTTCTTCTGCTGTCTGGTTACCGTAACACAGGATCTCCATTTATACGACATTTATATATTTGTCATATTCGTCTCCAATTTTAATATTGAAATTAAATTCAATCCGTTAATGTCTATTACTTAAGCACTTCTATCTTCAGGGAAGGTAGAAAAAAGTAAAAAAAAAACAATAACTCAACACATCTCATATCCCATCGGGTAGGTATCGGGTTCCGGAACGTGAGATGTCTCGGCGCGGCGGGGACCGCACGGCGCCGCTGCGGACGCCGACGATGGCCGGCGGTCTGTTCGCGATCGATCGAGACTATTTCTACAAGATCGGCTCCTACGACCAGGGCATGGATATCTGGGGCGGCGAGAATCTGGAAATGAGCTTCAGGGTATCGTATAACGCTTGCTATTCGTTTAACATTCGCATGTAACATATATATTTTGGCGTTTTGTCAGAAAGTTAAGCCGCCGTTCGCTGATATTAGAGGAGTTTAGTTCAGCTTAGCGTAATTTGACGTTTAATAGAAATGCTGGTTAATTCATTTAGGAATATTTTATTTTAAATAATTGGTCCCGTTAGTATAAAAAATGCAGCGTATTGACTTTAAATCAGCCGATGTTGGAAAATATAAGGAGGTAGGGGATGTTAAGAGGTGGTCGCAAGGTAGTTATCGGAGCGTAACATATGAGGCGGCGCGAAGGTGTGGCAGTGCGGCGGGCGGCTGGAGATCGTGCCGTGCTCGCACGTGGGCCACGTGTTCCGCGACAAGTCGCCCTACTCGTTCCCGGGCGGCGTGCAGAACGTGGTGCTGCACAACGCGGCGCGCGTCGCCGACGTGTGGATGGACGAGTGGGGCGAGTTCTATTACGCCATGAACCCAGGTTCGCACCGGACTCTACCGCGCCCACACTGCTCACATGTTGGACTCCACTGCCAGTTCATTCCATGTACGACTTATTGTTAGTAAAGCGGCATACGTATGTACTTACGATATATCGTATCTACGAGATTTATTGTTAATTCATTCGATACGATTGTTATGTCATTGTGACGGTTTTAGCTTTAGGTTTTGAACAATCTTGGAAATCAGGCGTTTTAGATGTTCCTTTAACAATGTTTTAAGCTTTAAAATTGCAAATATTACATATAAAGAATTTTAAGATTGAACAAAAATATTTTGGTCATGAAGAAAATCCAAAAATTTGAACTACACAATAACGTACACGTACATAGAATTATAATTGACTAGTAATTCATATGGAAATTGAATTTGTAAAGGGCAAATATGTCGGCAGTGGAAGCGCTAAATGATATAAAGTATTGTTGTGGCTTGGGATAACATTAACAGCGCGCACGGTGACTTGATATGTTCTCCTGTGTCGTTAACGTGTCGATTGGATGGTTTAGCGTCTAGCATTCGATGTGAGTAACATTAACATTGCAGCTGCATTCGCTCGCGAAACGGTTTTGTAATACTCGGTACCAACTACGTACAGGAAACACGAATGAACGCATGTTTACAAACATATGTAATTTCCACTGTTAACGGTTCCCATCTAGTACCTACTTGTAGTAGGCTGGATGAAAACGTTGCTTTTGAAATGAATCTAAATTTTTTTGTAAACTGTGGTTATTATTAGAACCTCTATAGATATAACTTTCATCATCATCAGTCTCAGTCCACTGCTGGACATAATAACTATATGCGATATAACTATTATCGTCATATAACTCTTGCTGTTATATATATTTCAAACATAGTTATTCGCGTGTATTGCAAAATTGCGTGTAATTAATTCATTTCGATTCGATTGACCTTTTCTTTGAAAGGCGATAAAGCTAAGGCTATTTTTGAAAGTTAAGATGCGATAATGTCGCTATACCCATAACAGGTTATTGCCTCTTAGATACAAGATTAAATTATGTAGCGACTTATCTGGGGATGTTTTTTCGGGATAGTTTAACTAGTTGCGACCTTACCGAGGTCCTTCTACGAGACCTCTCATGCGCGTCCCTTCTCATAGCACCCTTATACAAATACTCAATTGTTCACAAGTTATGTATCCAGCCAAATAACATTGTATGAAACAGACTTACCGAGTATTACACACTGTTTCTGTCCTTGCATGATCATTCGCTTCATTTCATGTTTTCGATGCTTTTATATGTGTTTTTAATACTTTATATTTTTATAATATTCATCTCCTCTCCTGTTCTAAAGTCCGTCTTTGTTTATTTAGAGACTCATTCTTTTATTTTCTCTTCTTTTACGTTTTGCTTTTTGTAACCTTTGCTTCTTAATAATGCAGAAGCAATGATGTAATTGGAGTAAAAGTATTGAAAAAAAAATGAATGTTCATCCACAGCAATTCTTTGCAGCTGAGTGTAGTTATGGTAAAATTGTGAAGATTTATGAAATATTTTTTTTCAGTGTAATAGATGAGATTTACAATTTCTGTTTTTAAATTGTTTACAAACATCTTAGTTATGTTTGAACTGAACACCAATTAGGTATATAAACAATTTCCATTTGCTGCGAGCCAGCAAATTTTGTTTTGGGCTTACTAACCTAACAATGTTGATGCATTCTTCTGAGATTTATGACTTTTATTCCAATTCGGTTTACCTAAATGACAATTTTAATGTGTGTTCCCATCTATAGTTATTTTTGGAAATTTCTTTGTTCATAACCATATTAACTGTGGCACGGCTTTCTATTGCGGTAGAAAAATTATACTATGATATATTTTTCCAGAGTTCGCCAAAAAGTGTCTGAGTAAAATTTACTTTATTAAATATGGTCATTGTGCGTATCCTGTATATTGAATTTGCAATAATAATAAAAACATTTGTATATTATTGTGTATTGTATGCATCTATTATGCTTTTAAATTTATAAAAGGAAAATCGATCAATTTTTACTATAACCACCCTTTGCTACTTTCATGGCTTAATGGAATAAATATTGTTAATTATAACATGTAATGATAACTAATGTCATCGGTATCGAGAGTTTTGAACACCCTATATATCTATAAATATATTACTTTATATTCATTGATGGGACAATAACCGTTTATATGAAGTATTATTTTTTATCTGTTTAATTTTATAACATCATACGTATAATTTTTGTTACAGAACAACCTACATATTAACATGGCTTGTTAAGTTTATGTACACGATTTTAAAACGCCATAATAGTTAATAATACATAGTAATATTAAACGAACTAATGCATTAAAATACATGTTAAAGTGTTTTTATGAAAGTTTACAATCAAATTGTACTAAAATTGCTAATAACATTACGCTTATGTTGTGTGGTTGCTTTGAACTAAACAATTTGCACTGTTATTCATATTAAAGTGTAGCAATTAATTTTAATAGCCGATTGAGATGTGTCGAGTTATTGCGTAATAACTGGTTTTAATTCAGATGAGCTGAGTTATATAACAGGTGATTATAAAAACCGACGCAAATGTATCAAGTTACAAGTAACTCGTCTAAGTCTTTCTATCATACACATAAATGTTTTTTATATATTCTTTAAATTTAAAAAACAGTGCAGAATGTTGTAAACATAACAAACGTAATAATATTGTGACGGCAACTAAATTTTCTCGCACGTTGTTCTCAGTAAAAATAAGCCATATTACGAAAGATGACATATTGATGACATTTCACACCAGCTCTTGACTGGCAGAGAATACCAAACTTACGCATTAGGTACGCCCATTGTGTAAGACATTAAAGTGTACATAAAACAGTGAATGAATGATAGAATAAGAATTGTGTGTTTCAGAGTTTGAAGGTTAGTTAGAAATTTATTGGGTCGTTTCCATTTATTGTCCTTGTAATTGCCGCAGTTAAAAAGTTGGTCATAGTCTTAGGTTTTAACTCATTGAGTACATAAATAAATTACAGTCGATACAAAATTCATTAATTTGGTCTGCTAAAGAATGTCATGAAGTTACATAAATCAAATCTTTGGTTTCAAAATGAGAGGATAAATATGAAAACGTGAAGTCATGCTCGTAATTACCGAAGAGGTAGGCAGAGGAGTGAAGTACACTCCCACATTTAACCCGTTACGTTTACGTCCCACAATGGTATAAGTGGTGAGCCTATTGCCATAAACCGGGCACGTTTCCAGATCCTATTGCCATACATCGGGTACAAATTCAGTCTCCGAACCACTACTAGAAAATCTAAATTAGAAAAATCCAGTCATATCCGACCCAGGATTTGAACCCAGGACCTGTTGATCGGCAGTCGCGTTTACAACCAACATGACCAACGAGGCAGTAATTATTTAACTTTGAAACCGAATTATATGTATGTGTATAATACTGTGTACCGTTACTTTTTGATAATCGATTTATTTTATTTTCAAACTGTTTTATAATCAACTTTTATTTATTATATTATAACTATTTTATTATATTATATTATAACTATTTTATTATATTATATTATAACTATTTACTTAATAATCGTTCTGGAAATTTTCTAAAAGCATTCCGATTGTCACATACCCATTGTAAATCAGCGTTAAAATGTTTACCTTGTAACTTATGTATCGTGAAAACTTATATATTCGTTTGTATAAAAATGTAGATAAGGTTTTTTAAATTATAATTATAATAACGTCGTGTTAAATTAGTCACCCGTTAACCACGGCCAAGTGTTCGCTGATTTGTTTAGAAAACCACCTGATACGGTTCGTAACTCGTTAGGTTCATTTAGAATTTTGGATAAAACAATTCGGCATATCGGTATTAATAATATCATTAAATTTATTAAGAAAAAAAAATTATAACGTGCGTGTTTTTTTGTAAGAGAACGATGAATCTAGAAGAAGTATGTTTGGCACTGGGTTCTTTCCGCCCACTATATTAATATTAAAGAAGCATTCTTATGAATTGTCAGCGTATGTCATTTTTCCGTTCCATTGCGGGGTGACTTGGCTTTCAATAAGGCTTGTAGCGGTGCCGCTAAGGCGTGTTGTGTGAGTTGCCGTCGCAAGCGCGCTGAGTGCGCCGAGTGCGCCGAGTGCGCTGAGCGGGGTGTGCGGGGTGTGCGGTGCGCGGGCAGGTGTGGATGTGCGGCGGGCGGCTGGAGATAGCGCCGTGCTCGCACGTGGGCCACGTGTT
>DWTO01000772.1:0-18922 GCA_018244755.1 Jemadia pseudognetus | reverse complement strand
GGGACGTAAACGTAACCGGTGACATGTGGGAGTGTTCTGCATTCCTCTGCCTACCTCTTCGAGGATTACAGGCGTGAAGTTTTTGTTTACATTTTAAACCTCGATAAATTGTCGGCTTTCCGTATGATAATTAAGTTGTTAAAGCAGTATAACATCTATAAGATAATGAGAAAAGAAAACAAAATTTATTAAAAATTATGTACCTATATTCAAATGCTCAGAGACACCTTTCGGTCTTGGAAAAAGGTACAGGTACTATACAAAAACATGGAAAACAACAGGATTAACGACAGTGCTGTGATGCCGGCAGAGACACGTTAATCTCATTGCTACCTACTCCACTCCTGTTAATGTGCTTAAGCTATAATACAATAACGCGGCCCCCGAGGGGGTGGGCGCCGCCCGCGAATACCTGACGTCCAATTGACACATTCTTCTATTGTAAGGCTTCTGATTTTATTTCGGAGTCGGGGAGCTTACCTAAAATGTTAGGTCACTATACAAAATTTTTCTTATCTTACTTATGACCACTCTAATGACTTCTTTGTACATGTTACTAGAATTTAAAATTAATAATATCATTGAACATCCATCACACACGCCGGCCTGATCACAAGGTAAGATTGTGTTATAGTGATTAGACGACTGATAAATTAGATATATACGTATAAACATGTACTTACATAGATAATTTTAAACGCAGAAACAAAAATAAAACTTATCCTCATCTCACAAATATTTAATGTGGCTGGTTATGAAACCTACGACCCCCGGCGCAACACTAGGTTCACTGACCCCTGCACCAATTGGCCGAATAATTTTTTTTATGTCCCTAGCACTCATTATAAAACATGTCTGTTAAAAGCTTTCTTTTCTCACGTACTGACTCATTCGTCCATATACTCCTAAATCCAATTGACTAAATTACACGTAACGTAAATTATGCAGATTTTATAGAAGTTTAACATGTTTATATGCCAAGCGTATATTTTATATTTTAAATTTTAAAGACTGCATCTTCTATTTTATATTTTAAAGACTGCGTGACCTTTTGCCACATCCGTAAATGGCAGTCTGGTCTAAGTGGAATAAATTATTCTGACTTTGACCGAAGCGCAAGATATTAAACAATGAACAACTATATACATACATTCAAATGACTGTAATGTGTATGGCATATTAATAAGAAATATGTATAAAAAGATAAATGTAGACAATAATATTAGGAGGTTTATGAAGATTTACATTTACATCATAGATTGACTTCTACGTAACCTCGTTAAAATTTAACGATATTTTATTAGCACTTAAGGGCTAAACTAAATTGTTTATTTGCGACTCGAAATAATTTTTATTTCCAAAGATAATTTTTTAACCGGCTGGCACTGTGACGACATACATATTCGATTTTCAAGTGTGAACTACATATTTAAATTTGTAAGTGCGTAAGAATAGAGTGGAGTATATAAATTATTCACATGGGAGCCGCAGACATGACCTACCGTCAGCCAGCGGCTGTTCAACGCGCAATCGACTGCGTCAGCGGCGGCGCGGCGGAGCGGCACGCGGCGCGCGGCACGCGGCTTGCCCGCACACCGCACACACCGTGTGCCGCTTGCAATTAATCAATATAGCACATACGATATGCGGGAATTACGACAGCTGTTTTCTATTTTAACACGACCCCTTTTTACGTTGAGGTTTAAAAACACAAGCTGTTTACATTTTCGTGAAGAATTTTTTCGTTTTGATTGACACGAAATATATATTCCAACATGTTTTGACAATACAATACGATACAAATGGACAGAGTATATTTTAGGTATTATATGTACATATGTATACTCTGTATTACGTACGTATTATATACATTTCTACTACTATTTAAAATTATACCTCCTCTGATGGACAATAGATTTAACCAGAACGTTAACGCGTTGCACATAATACGAAACCTTGTCGACGTTTACGCTCACAAAACCTACCACCACTCTATGATTAAAAAACGACATCATTCATCACCCGAGAATTTAACCGTTAGAGAATGCACCTAAGTGCTAAGAACGTAATGTTATAAGCAAAAACGAGTATCGAAATGTTAATAAGATATTTTTTTTTCTCCATTAAATACGCAGTAATTTTATCAAAGTCCATATAACTACAGGAAGGTGTTAGCAGATCACTCACCTCGACTGCAAGGGTCCGTTCGCGATGGGCCCCCGCATGCTATCCATACGCGCTCTCTTTGGCAGCATCTTGCGTTTGTCCATTTAAAGCGGCAGAGCCGCTATGTCCACCACTCCGCAGCGCGTCACCTGTGGACAACGAGTTGAGTCAGTTCCGCTAACACCGCCTAATGATACGACGTTACGAGTCGCCACTTTTAATGTAGCTTTTGTAATTGGCAAAAAAAATATATTTTCTTCCTTCGATCTGGTTCAGACTATTGTTTTCATACAGGTTACAGAAGTACATTTCAAAGTATAACTAATAACAGTGACTCTTACGTCAACCTACATAACTATTGTCGTATTGTAACACAGGTTAAATGCTTTGTACAGCGTAAACAAATAAAAAAGTAAATAATACGCAAACATACAATAGATAGGAGAGCTGATGGAAACCATAAATATATTACGCATGACTGCCAACGGCCCACATGTGTCCTACAATTTAGAAACCTTTTTGGCCTCCCTCAATCCTTTAAGGGCGCTTACGACATGAATATTCAAAAATGTATGTCCGTGGCTTAAAACTTTGGCCGCTCAATTGTGCACTTAACCGTGTGCAGTTTCAACAAGTAATATCATGCAACCACTACTAACAATATTGTATATATTATATAAATATGTACCTACACTGCGTGTCTTCACTGAGCCACTTATAATATTTATCTAAGCATATTATATTCAAAACACTGCACGCGGAATACCATTAAGGTAAATGCAAGAGCGCAAGCCTACCGCTACATTTTTTAAGATACATGTAGAGTTCTGCATATAAAATATTAAGCAAGCGAACAAATATCATCGTCGCCATCATTATTACACAACCACACGGCGACCGATCGACGCACAGAGCTGAACGATGTCAGCTCTACTTCCGTTAAGGAAACTAGACGAATACACAACGTAATCAATAAAAGTGACATACATATGTATATTGACCACAACATCGAATTGGCCAATATAACCTTCTTATTGGCAAAGGACGAGACAATGACAGATACAAAATGAAAGTAAATGCTCAGCCACTATTGGAAAAATACAGTAATCAAACACGTACTTAATTGTGCGACATAATATCGATTGTAATAGTTAATTAGTCACGAATGACTGACTCAGAGACCAGATTGCGCATTAATTGCTTTATTATAAGATTACAGGTGATTATTCCAAACCAGAGAAGCATTACACATTCAAACATTCCTTAGTAAAACTAATCTAAATTCTTTAAACACGACGAAATGTAATAATTGTAAATAATATGTCAATAATTGAATAATAAAAATAAATAATTTGCAAATATTCTTCTTGTCACGTTTAATTTATTATAATCCGTTGATTCAGTGCGAAAGTTAACAACGCGTAAGTCTAAAACTAGCGAATTTAAACAATACGCTACTTACAAAAAAGTCACATCTCAAATTTCGTGGAGCCGACGATAGCCCGGTGGTACGCACGTACCCGGGAATAATTTCAGAATATTATTAATGCGACGGCCAAAATTGATGAGAAAAACCGATAGCTTTAATCGAGGTCAAACTTGTTTGATAAGTTCTCTGCCAGTCAAGGGCGCACCGATGACGTATGAAATATAAACGCCGGGTGGACGGAGCACGCAATGACTTTCATATAACAATTAACAAATGAAACATTCAGAGGGTAATATTCTGGAGAATATTACGTACCCGCTCCTGACGTATATGTATGTATGTAGGTTAGATTGTTTTATTATTTGGTGAACAATATGAAAATGTCGACGATAATAATATACTGTATGAGTCTATATAATGTAAAAATACAACGTATTTTTATTCTCATTAGTGTTTCGCAAAAAAATATTGTTATGTCTCTTTTGACAACTTTAACATTCTTTACTAAAGTCATCATTCGTCACTGTAAACATCGTTCGAAAATTAAGTCAAGTTTCAATGATCGGGAAGGGCACTTGATATTATTAGAATGTAACATAATAATATGATGTGTTTAGTGACTGCTTTCCGTTGTCAATGTTAAAAAGACGAATAAAACAAAAACGTTACGCTACGATAATTTCCAATGCCATTTAATCGAATTAAAATCTCTACGTGTGTTCTTAATTTCTCTGAACAAAGCATTATCAATGCGTCATCA
The DNA here is from genome assembly GCA_018244755.1 of Jemadia pseudognetus. Taxonomy (NCBI): domain Eukaryota; kingdom Metazoa; phylum Arthropoda; class Insecta; order Lepidoptera; family Hesperiidae; genus Jemadia; species Jemadia pseudognetus. The sequence continues at coordinate 14,567 of DWTO01000772.1, read as the reverse complement.
CCCGATAAAACGATTGATTGAATGTCTAGATGGCGACACTATCACAAGCGGCATCTGATTATGATGTGTAAACATAAATAGTGTATACTCGGAGATAAGATAAAAATGTTCAAGTGGCTTCATTCGTCGCCACGCGCAATGATTCCATTGCTATGAATTCTAATAAACAACCAAGGATACTATCGAGGTCTTCTTAGAGTCCTCAATGCTGATTTAACATGAGATTGTGAGAGCATTTCTAATAAACTAAGAAAACAATTAACCAACTGCATAGAGACGCAACACAAATAAAACTATTATTATATCGAGACCAGCAAACCTCTACTACGTAGTAAAGAGTGTCAGTGTTCCTTTTTTTGCTATCTGAGGTGCTTGCTAATCTCGTGTTCCAATACCTAGGTAACTTGACGTTGACAAATGGTTCAATACAGTTTGCCTACATCCCCGTTCCGAGTGGCTAAGCCAACATCCTCCCAAGTTAAAAATACCCAGGACTTAACAATACAATGTACTCAATTGTTACGTAGTCCGTACCTACATTTATACATTATTTCGGAGCAATATCTAAATGCTATGGGATACTGGATGTATTTATAAAACGTTGCCATTAAGGGTAACCGTAAGCTAAACTTGCTGCGACCGCTTTGTCCTAAATCCTTCATCGTATGGTTTAAACTTCGATTTGACTATAAGTTCGGGGCCAAAACCGAGCTAACATGTCTGAATAATATTATGCATTGGACTGTTTGTTACTTGAGTTGTAAAGATATATTGGAGGTAAAACCATACACACTTGTTAAACAGAATGAAAATTTAAATCATCGCCAATCAAACACCCCAGAAACCCGATTTATAATAATGTGCTATTACCAATAGCACTGAGAAGATGTATAGGTGTACATACCATTCAGATGTAAACTGTTAGTACAAATGTTGTTAATTCTCAGACGACGATGGATTTTAACGTATACTCGTTATCTGCAGCCGTGTACAAAAAATTTACGATTTGAAAAATACTTGTATCAATAACAAAATTTTTAATACAGACAAGGAAAGGGTATGTGTCATAGTAACTGTATGAATTAAAATTACTCACTCGAATAAAATTATCGAAGATTGAAAGTATAACTAATTACATCAGAACTTCTAGCAGAGCTTTGAAAGTGTAGTTGTGAAAATGTAAAACATTGCAAAGAAAACGAAACCAAAGTAAAATTTACCCATAATTTATATGTCACATGGAGACAAACATATTACGTATGTAGACATACGAAGGTATTCAGTGCCTCGGTCAGTGGCGGCGTACTGAAACGCACGCTGCATTATTAAGTACATATTAAACATAAATAACAGGTGCATTGAACGCGCTAAACATTATATTATTTTATTAACATACGAATACAAATATTACATTCGTATTTTTCAATGATAGTATTTTTTTATTTTTTAATGATATCGAAACTACCGGCATCTCAACTATTATCACCAACCGTTATCTCGTTTCGGTAATTTATAGTACAAAAGTATCCATACGTGTACCTCATTACATAAAAGCCACCGAGCAACCTTGAGTCACTTTATTCATTACAATTTACTGTTTCCAAGTGAACATCGGCGCGCTCGTTTCGAATTCAGAACCAGTTTAAGGATATACATACGTACACACACGTATAAACACAGGTATAATTTCCGACATAGCTAGAAGGTATACATCCGTGAATTATACGCTCTTCTTTTACCGTACACGAAGCCTGGTTATCCGTCGTAATTCAAATTGACTCCTAATTTGGAAGATACCAATCTTCCACTTTTAATATTAGTATATATGTAGGTACACTGTTTAAGGTGGAAAGCAACAATGTGACTTTACATTTTGAAAAACAATCTACTACAGATAATATACAATCGTTGCAATTATTAAATAACACCAATAAAAACATCGATCCTTTATCATCATAATGAACGTTGTAGTCTTAAAAAAATTACAAATTTAAACCGATTATTAAAGTACCTACATATGATAAACAAAATCATAAACAATGAATGTAGATTTCTTATGTAGTCACAAAATTAATTTAACATCGCACTTAAGGCTCCAAGCGAAGATCGGTGGAGGAGATAGCGTGTATAATTTCCTCAATTCATTAACATTTACACAATAGCTTTAATGCAATTAACGTTGGCTCAATATTTTCATAGAACCCTACACATTGATACAATCATCGCTATAGATAAGTGTTAAACTAATGTAAAAGTACATAAAAAACTACGCAATCATTCCACATACTGCGAGCTATATCATCAAACATAGTAATTTCCTTGTATATTAAACATACAAAACATATCACGATAGATATGGTAACAAAGCGGGCAAACTAAAAGACCACGTTGTAAACGATTAAATCGTAATGTTTAATTTATCAGTGTATGGCAATAAGCTCACCGCCTATTCCACAGTGGTACGTAAATGTAACTGTTGAAACGTGGGAGTGTACTATACTCTTCGGTCTACCTCTTTGTGGATTACAGACGTGGTATTACATTTAATCCAAGATGTGCACATTAATACACGAAGAAGAATCTTTGTACCCTTTTTAAGAATATTATGGGCACAAAGACTAGACTAGACTGGTAGAATTGAAATTTATACAGTAGAGTTAAATAAAATTAAACATTAATTATTTACATTCACACTGTTTACGTCAGACGCATTAAAGTCTATAGAGACTAGTACCTACTCTTTAGATGACAAGCACAAATTTTATAATCTATAGAGATATAGGTATATTTAAAATATATCTTTAAATAATAAATATATCTTTAAATCTATAGAGACTAATACTCTTTAAATGACAAGCTCAATAGCGTTCAAACATACACATCAGTTGCGGTCTAATTCCGACCAGCGCTTTTTCCAGTACCTACACTGGATAAAAGTATTGAAAGAAAAGGTATAACGTCAATGGAACTGGTTAAGTTGACAAGCATGAAGTCGTATATTAACAAAGTGGTTTTGAGAAATTTGACTACGCTCACAATAGCGCTAGTAATAATAATACTCATCTATTGAATGGTTACTGGTATGTTTTCGAGTTTCCATAAGGTGAAATATAGATGTCAAATCGTCAGTTGGTCGGTTATAACTAAACTGCAAATAAATTCATGTTTAAGAATTATAGAATATACACGTATAAAAATAGAATATACACGTGGTCGTGAGAGTGATAGTTGTGAATGGTTAGTGGAACGCACCCTAGACGTCAATGACAGCTCTTATTTGCTTAATAAGAAAACACACGAATATTCGTGTGTTTTCTTATTCTTCTTCTAGATTATTAATTAATAGAAAATGAAATTACAAGGATCGAGCCAGGATTTACAACGGCAAACAGCGTAAATTGGCCATGCGTTGATTTGTTGGTGCTGGGTGTGATTTTAGAATCAAACAAAAACTTTTGTTCGTCAGAATTTAGGAATGTAAAAATATCCATCGAAGTACAAATCATACAATATGATCACTTTAAAATTAATAAACATAAGACAAAATCCTTCAAAATATACTTTCCATTTTTCATTATCGTTCATATATTACCAGTGCTTCTCATATGAAAATAAACTAAGTAGACAGTTATACAACAATGTATGTATAAAGTTGACACACGCCACGTACGACAAATATGATGAATTAGAGTCAATATTACGGCGGTTTACGTAAACACGTCATTTCGTCTATTATGCAATATGATTAGCAATCGATTTTGAAATGTAATAAATTATTTTTTGAACGGTGTATGTTTTCTATGTAGAGTTTTATGCTAATGGTAAACGAACTAGCAAATATTTACCACTATTGGCCAACTTGGCATTTGATACAGCTAACAGGCTGCATTCCCTATTACGTGCCTATAATTACCCATTCCCCATTCAGGAAATACAGGCGCGATGTTATATTTTTCCTCAATTAATTTTTTCGTTCTCCAATTATTATTACGAAACTTAAGTAAAGTTCGTTTACATTGTGACAATTCACAGAGATACGATATTGTTACACGGAAAGTAGCGCCTTGTCGACACTAGAATGGAACATGCTCGAATATAAAAAATAATAAAAGAATGTACCTACATTTAAAGAATAATATAATACTAAATACAACTATCAGCGAGCCTTTAAAGGTTTTTTAGAATTGAAACAATATTAAGACAGTTAATTATAAAGCAACGTTATTATATATGGACCGATTTGAGTCACGTAAATTTTTTCGGAATGGGTCTGACTAATTTCGGACCTACAGAAGGTCCAGTCCAGGCGGAGCAGACTCGATCGTGACCTTGCTGCACTCGGTGGGAGCTTAAGAAGAAGGATCTCATACAGGTCCGAAACTAGTCGGGCGCTCCCGAGAAACAAACGCGAGTCAAGCCGGATTATACATAATAATGTGTAACACTCACGAAACCTTTAACAATAAAAATATAGAGCCATGTGGTTATATGTACATGGGTACCGTTTCAAATAAATATATTCAACATCATTTCACATAACCATCAAGCGTTAATAAACAAATAGCCGACAAGTTATCACTGAGCATACCGCAAGTAACACAAGCCACCCTCACATCATTAATATATCATTTACTGTGTGGAATAAAAACAATTTCTGTCACCCGACATGTACATTTGTCAATAAAATTATCAGATAAAAAACAAAATATGTATGTATTGTAGGTTAGGTGGGAAATTGAACTAACACGGAATTAATAATAAATAGTGTACAACAGAATGAGCGAAAATAAGGTAATTATTGATTTATTTATTATTTATCATTACGACGAGTAGTATTATTACTTAATGACACATGTTTTTAACTGGATCATTGTACAAAATAAAGAACGCTAACGCCGCGAGTCGAACAAGCGAACAGATGTTACATAATGTATATGTATAATACAACGATAAACAATCTACAAGAGCAAGCGCAACTTAATGAATGAAACAATCATTAATCATTATCTCTATCTACTCACAATTTGTATGTCATTAGGGTCGCTGATGGCAAATCGCTCTTGACGATCTCGCGGCGCTCATTTTTACCTAGAGCAAAAACATATCTTTTAATACCTCCAGCATTAATTATTATTATTACACCACCACATTTATGTGTCACTAGTAGCATCGAGCGGCAGGCGCTCATGTTCTCGTTCGTGTAATAATCGGCCATATGATGCATATTGTAAGTTTGATCTTTAGCAAAACAAAATAATTTAACATCAACAGGCTAAACTAACAACGATACATTACATAAACGGACTATATATTTCTATACTAATGACTTCAAATTTAACGATAAAAATTAAATTATACCATAAAGAAAATTTTAGTAAATATTTTGAAATTGCCGTAAGACTAATAGACATATAATATTTTTTTATATAGAAACTACCTTACTAAAGATATTCAGTCCAATCAATACGATGGAAGTACAGAAACATAACAAATACCTTTTGATAGATTTCTATTCCGCACTATGCAATTATGTACATAAACAGTACGTACGAGTATATTATGCTAGTCCACTGTTACTCGGATGTGATTCTAGTGACGAATAAAATGTATGGAAACAATTAGCGCGAATCGTGTTTAAGTAGTGAACATAATCGTTGTTATTAATATTGGATGTTTTCAATAGCGCGGAGAACGCTTCTCGGAATCAATTGCGCAAGGATCGCGTCGGCGCGGACGGCTTATCTCGCCGGGAACGTGTCACCGCCACGACGACCTTCGGATGCGCTAATTATGCATTTTCTCACGTAACTCGTGCGTGCATTTTATGTGTTAGGTGCCCCCAAAGCGCCGCGGTGGAATGTTGCTGCATGCTGCAAAAATTAATTTGCATACATTTCTAACTCGCCTGTGATGATAGATTGATTAAATCAGTAGGTATTGGTTTAAATGTTCCTGTTTACACAGATTCGTGAACTGTTAAATTACGGAATTTAGTGTTAGTCACGTAAAACCATCAATTTAACGACTAAACCGCACGTGACGAAATTTATTACACACATACACACACACACACGCACAGGCACCTCTAATAAAACAGATTTGAAATAAAGTATGTTTAGGTACTTAGTATCAACAGGGAGTCTTAGTATTCAGCGTGGGACTAATTCACACTGTATATCCTTCTAGTGCCGATTTTTCATATAATCACACTAGATTTCCCACAAGGTAATAAGACAGGACTGATGACAGGAATGCTAAATATCACCTCCTTACAGAATTGATACGTTTCTTATTGTTAATATACATTCATCACTATCTTAATAAACGCACGCCGGTCTTTGTCTTCCGAGTCTTTTTCTGAATCCCCCAACAATCTATTTAACCGATTCTACTTTGCATGCCGAAAAATTATTTACTAAAATTGATTTGACGAGTGACACCGCCATAGTATTGTGAGAATTTTTTTTTCATACTTGTCAAAGAGCGTTTCATGTATACGATATTACAGCTTGTTAATGATGTGGTAACCTTAGTATACATAGAATAGCGAAGTGGTACATACGTTTATGTATCTGTATTGCTCAAGTAGAGCGCAATAACTATCGAGTTTTATTTAAGTGTGATATGGTTACATGTGCCAAGAATTAACGATCACGATAATAATAATATTGAGCGAACTCGTTCATACTTACCGCTCATTAACAAGTCATAATCTATTCTTCAGTCCATTATCTTGTGTAATTAAATAGATCAGTTTAAAAATAACCAAAGACACATACAACACGCACACACGGACAAACACAGATGACACCTTTTATGTATCGAAGATCCAAAACCGCCTGTTGATCAACAGAATAGAGGCCCGCTATTAAAAATACACAAAACTAGCTGTAACTCAGTTTTAAAATCCAGAACAGAAATATTCATGAGTTATGTCAATGAGTAGGCACAACTTCATATTCAACCGAAAACTATATACTATCGCTGTTCCCACACATTGAGTGCGATGATTATGTCGTCAAAGGTGAACGCACCAGAAATGTAGATGATAAAATCAAATAAAACGTGTTAAAATGTATATTAATAGGAACGAAAGACATATTGTAGACATTCATAAAGTTGACACAAAATTATAAATACAACAAAAAAGCCGCCGTTCCAAAACGACCATTGGAATTAAATGGAAAACATTAAAACGTTTCCGAATGGGGCTATTGCATAAATTAGAAAGTCAAGGTAAGTGGGTTAAACACTGTGTACGTTTAGTACGTACGTATGTATGTGATTAGGGTCATCACTTTCAGTTTTAAAACACCTCACCCACCCCTCATTGACTCAGCTTAATGACAATTATAAAACAAGTTTAGTATACGTGCAAAAGGCGTGTCAGTAAATAAGACAAATAAAATTATAACGGCGAATAGGAAATTCAATTTGGAACATTTCAAGCACTTTGAGTCAGGTACTCATATTCAAGTGGATTGTTTATGTAAAGCGTGATCAAACAATATTCATAGGGTCTTATTTTTATCATTAGAAAGTATCCACCTATCCGTCATTAATATTATCTAACAATATGGTGTAGCGCACCCCTAATTGACAATTCTTGTAAGGTGTGCACCGCCGACACTACAGACCAATGACTACTGCACCACCACCAGCACCACTACTACCACCACCACCACCACTACCACCACCACGTAGTTCATATAAAAAAACATAACATTCAAATTATGCGAGCATAACGTAGTAATTAAGCTAACACAGTACATAATAATGCGTACATAAATATAAGCCAATGTTTATGTAAATATATGCCGTAATATATGTACAAAATAGAGTAATTTGAATGTTTGAAAACATGTAAAACGGCAATGTTGCATATCGAAATACAAACATGGATCGCTTGCGGGAACATGTGTCGTAATTAATTATTTATAGGTTTTTTAAAAGACCTGTCGTGATAGACATATTTGACTTTCAGTGCTCCTCGCTTTCCTCTCAATAGGCCTGGCGTGATAATATTAAATAATAATCTTATAGCGGCTGGCCAGCACAGAGAGCTATGGAGATTTTGAAAAAAAATTATACACGTGACTATCACAATAAGTGTTGTACAGTTCTGTGCAGATTATTTTTAACTGTAGACTTTACCAATTGTGTAAACTAGCGCACACGCGCGTGCCTAACTGCTACCCCGTACAAGTATTATCGAAAAGGGTATGAAACAAGAACGGCATGTATACGAGTACAGTCAGTAAGTAAATTATACCTTATGATAAATGATTGCGTGCGGGCCTACAATATAAAAATATTTATTTGAATCGTTACATAGCCCGCAAACCGACTTGACATCCAAACAGTTTTGCTATGAGTAAATCATATAAGTTAAAATTAACTTTCCTTCTTAATTTTTACTTTATTCACAACATTTTCCTTCCTAATATATACATAAATAAACTAAAACGTTAAGGCTACAATTGTTGCATCATAACTTTCTTAGTAACAGCTTCGCGTGTCTCATTAATCAGCTTAATACCGTACAACAGTATACAGATATTACAAGCGGTGGCATGAATTGAATTGGGTAATCCATTTAAGTACATAAAGTACTTAATAGTGATGACTACGGGTAGTTGATTATGTTCGTCTGTAAAAATTATCTAAATGAGTATTTAATTTAGAAATGAATTCATGTAAGTTATCGTATGTTTGATGATTATAGTACGGGCTCTGGTTAATTTAACATTCATGTTCTTACCTATGTGGTCTGTAGATATTACAAGTCAAACTATACATATAAACGAGATTCATAACAATATTCACAACGAAAAAAAATTTGAATTAAAAGCAAGGAAAGACGTTTCCCACGTACAGAGCTGTTATACATATAAACGTATAAAATATGCAAGTCGAGCAAAGGAACGCGACCGCGGTATCTCGCTCAAGTCGCATAATTAACTTATGCAATGAACCCGCGTTAATGAGACTCTACGCTATGAGCTAATTAATATTCAATAAGTCTAGAATTGTTTCTTTTTTTCAACCGAACCGTACATTGTAGATAAACCAGATTGTTGTTTCATTTGTGAACATCAATAGCATGTCCCCTCACACGTAATAACACAATATCTTTCCCGAGACTTACAATTAACTTGTTCTACGTCTACACGTGCCCCGATGTTGCAAACGTCACTGTAACAGTTAATTTGCGATGATAATAGCTGATGTATTGATTCCACAATTGACACTCAGCAGTGGAACATTCCACTGTGCATCAGCATGAGAATTTTAAATATGTCCTAGTTTTTTACGGAGTGTTCTGACTTATAAGGACAATATGTAAACATTACCAGATTTTCAGTTTAATACTTCTCCGACCCGTGACAGATTACGCCCTGGTACCACCAATAATGCGATTAATTAACTAATCCAGTATTTTCGACCATATTCCACTGCACACTATGAAAATAAAACCCAATACTACTAAGGTAGTTTGTCGACGTGTATGTGAGGGTCTGACGCTAGGCAAGCAGAGAGTGGCACTCACCAGCGCTGCTCGTGTGACGTAGTCGGGCCGCGATCACCGCTCCATCGGCGCACCGGCATTGACTTTACTGCCGCGTTGCGCCACAGCGGACGCGCGCCCGCCGCACAGCACACGCACCACGGTCACACTCCGCGCGTGTATATACCACCACTGAACTAGCACTGAACACTTCGCGTCGAGCTGCACGCGCACCGCACGGCTAGTATACAGCACTGACACACTCGCGCTCTCCCTGCGACCCACACGGGACGACTGTATCACACTCGGCACCTGCAACAACAAAAGTGTTTGTTTAAGACAGTGTCGGTGGTAGCTCGTGTACAACAGGAACAAATATGAACACACATGCAACACGACACGAATGTGACACGAAGCCTGAGTATATTCAGTGAACTACAACATCACGTTCACTCAACTCTGAGTCACTTTCAAAGCACGTCAGGAAATAGTTTTTGAGAGCGGTCCATGCATGGATACAGCTCGATTTATTGATTCACGTAATTCTTCTTTAAGTAAGGTTTAAGTAGCAAGTACAGTATTAAACAAAAGAGTAATAAAATCATACAAAATAAATCATTATCTCTTTTCATATAGCAATGAATAAACACAATTAATCGTTACGATACGCCCGGCAGATGTTAATCATCGAAATTGTTAATAATCGAAATAATATATAATAGAAAACTGCCTCGTTGGTCGTATTAGTTGCAATTGCGACTGCCGAACGGAAGGTCCTGGGTTCGATTCCCGGGTCAGCCACGACAATTTTTTTCTAATTTAGATTTTCTAGTATTGGCTCGGGGTCTGGATATGTGTCTGGTGTATGGCAATAGGCTCACCACCTATTACATAGTAGGACGCAAACATAACTGGTGAAACGCGGGAGTGTTCTACATTCCTGTCTACCTTTTCGGGACTTACAGGTGTGATATTTGTTTTTTTTAGATATAATAGAAGAATAAAAAATACGAAGTAAAATATTAAAGTTATGTCAATAAAAGCGACATTAATAATATTATTAATTACTATTCGATACAGAATTCTCATACTTATACATACATGGTGACGACATAAAACCGGCAAGACGCAAAACTGAGGGCAGCGAAAACCGAAGTGATTACCCGCACCGTCGGAGCCGAATAAAACGCACCGCGCGCCACAAATAAACATAACGAATACACGCATTTTATTCAGCGCAAAGGGACTCCACTTGCGCACACACATTACACACGTATTCACCAGTCGCATGTGCACACGAGCGGAGAGATTTCTAGCGGTACTACACGTGCAACTGAAAACTGTGCTCTCATTCACGAGACGTCCACGCGGCGGAGAGTGAATATAATGTTTAACCGCCCTCTAACAAGCTTTCAATTGAAACTGAACCAATTAGAATGGTGCACGGGTCGATTTCATTAGGTTGGAGAGATTTTAAATTAAACTTTTACATAATATTTAATGATACAACATTCGTTCGTAAAACAGTCGTTTATCACTCTGCTATCTATATATGCATATTTATGTGTATGTTACCACTGAGTAAAAAAAAGGTAGAGTAAAGGCAATTTAACATACAACATAATCTGACGTTACATTATCGTATACATAAAATGCAAGGTCCTGGATTCGATTTCTGGATCTACAAAAGTATTATTGGGTTTTTCTAACACAAAATTCCTAGGAGTATATCCTATATATCAACAAATTAGATTCGTATCGATTCGCGTATTATTTGTTACAGAGGTTGAAAATGTATCTAATATTAAAACCAACATACCTTACACACGCAGGCTAGACTATAAAAACGCGTGTCAAACGCTTAGCCTACATGTTCGCGCAGTAACATTACAAAGTCGCCGTAGTACAGTTGGGCGCGCTTGGTAATCGTGAGATTATTTTTACGGCGTCGGGCCGCGAGACGAGTTCAATATTTACGAGCCCATAAAAGCTGGGAATAATACATTGTAAAGTCGACTGCAACATTGCCTGCAATGTTTCCGTATGTTCTGGACGTATATTAAAGCGACTTGCGACTGCTTCTGAGTGCTGTATCAAGTTATTTATTTATTATTATAACATCTGTAATACTTGCAATAGATGTTTTTGATTTTTTAGAGAAGATTTATGACCAGCAGTGGACAGAGGTGTTAATAATGATAATAACGATAGTGTTTTCCATTCTAAAGATTAATAAATTATAATAAGGGTTTTATCAATATATCCATTATGATTAATGTTTTCATACTTCCACTGTTGAACACAGGTGTCCCCTTCTATCAAATTGACTATTTATAAACCCTTATTAGTTACTTTGAGCAAGTAAATGTGGTCTTCAGAGCCTTTACCGTAGAAGAAATACTAAGATAAGATGAAATAATATATGAGATTCCTAGTCACGGTTTCCTTCGCCGTTACAGCAAGTGATATTTAATTCCATAAGGACATGATTGTACAATGTCAGAGGAGCGTCCAAGAATTTGAATCCCAGACCTTGCCTATTGCAATTAATACAGTTATTGTATAAACACGGATATATACGAACATTTCGATGTTTAACTTGAAATAGCGTCACATTTTGAACAACATCCTGATAATTTAGGTTGCCATACGGTACAAATGCACAAAAATACGTCCATACATTTACATGTAACATAATTTCTAATGTCATACTCCCTACTAACAAATACACACATAAAGAACGAATACACATTAACACACCCACATACACGTCTTCTAAAAGCTCGCAAACTGTAGTTCGAGTTGGGTTTGATTTTACGACCGCCGTTCGCATGTTTGGCCGTAAATAGTTTTGTTTGGTTAGGTAGCGTGTAACGTTCGTCGCCGACAAAGTTTTAGAGTTGCTTGCATCGTGTTCATGTGTATGAAGATTCATGACTTTAATACACGATATTAAATTTCATTTTCGGCTGGGAAATAAATAAAATTGATGAAGATATTGCTCGAAGTAGAGTTAATAACTATGACTGACTTAAGAGAGAGTAAGCGCTCGCGTTACGCAAATCTGTAACAATTTATTATAAATAGGTCACGTGATAGTACACCAGCTATAGCTTGCATCTACGCAATTGCTTTTTTCAATTATCCGACAAATAGAGCAATGAAAAAGACAACGATCCGTAGCTGCCAGTGCGGATTGGAATCCAATATGCGGACTCGTCCATAAACATTGTCAGGAAAAGAGTTGCAGTCCAATTCTGTCCAAACACCTGCGCTTGGTAATGAAACATAAGAGAAATAGTCGCTTTTGAAAATAAACATCATCTTGGATCACCCACTAATGTAACGCCCTCCTGTAAGACAAAATTCACCGCAATTCCAAAGCGTAAAATCCATCAATTCACAAGTGAAGCCACACTTTAGCGATTGCCCGACATTCGCCGTATCCGATGACGGGCCCTTTCAATTAAAAGTTTTAGAGCAGGCGAGCCCCACACCGCATTGTTCGACTTCGCTGCCACGCCCTTACAGTTTTACAAAGAAATTAGATCAGTAGCTTTCTTCCGTGTGCGTATGTATACTACATATATCACTGCAGAGTTTGCGGGCACGAGTACAAATTCTAATTTGAAATTCCCAGTAGTGGGACGGAATTTGAATTCGAGGGCTCACCCTCTATTCCACGATAGGAACGTAACTGGTGAATAATAGGCGTGTACTAAGTACACTCCTATGACTTCGGGGAAATGCATGCTTGATAAATTGTGAATTGTTAAACGTTAACATAATAAACAACATAATTTGTTTATCGACATAAATTGGGTAAGCTATAATCGGGAGCTCGTTCCACTTCAATAAAGTTGAAGAAGTAATAATAGTGAAATATTACAAGATGGATGAATGGTTTAAAGCAATTATTCGATGGTAGTTTAACTTTATCACAACGAAGGAGAAGGAAAACTTGTTTTGTGTTTTTGTACATCTTTAAAATAACATTGAAGAACTATACCGAGGTGACCAACATGGGCAAAGTTGAACAGGCGATAATCGTCATATTCTAAACCGAGACCGCATTGACAGAACAACATGATTCTAATATAGGTAACTTTTAGATACATTTATAATTTCTAATATGATTTATAATTTCTTTAGCGACATTTGAGAAAAGCTTGTTGACTTCGTAGACGTTGGAAGTTAGTCTTATTACCCAGTCAACGGCTATGTATATATAAGTATGTAGCATCTATTAAAGCATGAATACACATTTGTTATGTGTAGAGCAACGTATCAATGTATGTATATATAGGACCAGAGCGTGGGTACTCTGTTACATGACTGGTTTGAGCCGATACTCGACAAAGGGTGATGGCTCATGGAACCAGTGAGGCGCAACTTCATAGTGACTGGTTTACGATCTTCCTAATAGTAGCAACAGGAACATTAATAAACATTGATTATATATAAAATTACTTTTATGTACCTTACAGAAACGTCATGCATTTACGATGACTATTGTAACTTCTTAGTGTGATATTTGTTACACTTATTAATTTATGTCACGATTACCATCGAAACGTATAAACAATAAATTTTCATAATATTGTACATATATATAACTCAACTAGGAAACAGCGCGCAGACCTAACACTATGACGAAAATGTGTTTATTCACATATTAAAGATGTATTAGCAATAAAACGAACACGTCTATGAAATAAGTTGTAATAATATGATTAAAATTGATACTTCGGCATGAAAGTTGTATATTAACTAGCTGAGACCGCAAACGTTGCTCTGCTATAAAAATTATTTCTAGTGAATATTTTGGTTATAAAATAAAAATATAGAATCTATTGGGTGTTTCAATGTTTTAAATTTTTGTAAAACGAACGATTAAATAATTCGGATAATATTCATACAACAATACCACAATCACAATAAAAATATCGAAGACTGGGGTAAAAATTAAGGGTACGTACATATCTTCACGCCAGGTTCCTTGCGGGGTAGGCAGAGAGCACCGAGTGCCAAATAGCTCTATCCTTACATACCTGCCGCG
>DWTO01000771.1:0-18928 GCA_018244755.1 Jemadia pseudognetus | reverse complement strand
AATACCGGGTCGGGCACTACTGGATTTTTAATATTTAGATTTTCTAGTAGTGGCTAAGAGTCTGGAAATGTGCCCGATGAATGGCAATAAGCTCACCACCTTAGAATGTCTCTAATATTACTACAGAGCAAATAATTTATATCGATAAAAAGCAATTTCTGGTGCATATGTTTAATAGAGACAAACATTTCTAATGCCAAAAGTTGCCATGAGTACTTAGCATAGTTGAGTATGATATACCAATATACGATTTAACAAATATTTGTAACCCCAAACGCTAGACGTACTTTCTAGTTTTATCTTATCGAATTAGATAAATAAATATATATTTATATAGATATGAGAATATTGTTATGCCGTTTACACGTGCAATGGAGTTTCTCAGGTCAGCTGTAATGGAATTGATTTAGAACTGTTTGTTCGAGTCAGCGCACAATTACTAGAGGCCGCTAATTTCAGTTGATTTAACTGATTAGACCTTTGTCGGGCGCATGTTTGTTCTTTGTCTTGCGATTAAGATTACCAGCCGACTTTATACTGTTATTGTTATACAATTATTCGCTGAATAATTATTAATTAAAAAATAATTAGTTCTATATTTTTGGTATAGGTTATTGTTACTAGTAAAACAGCTGCTTTTAAGGCAAATGCTTTTTAAAAAGCACCGAATGAATTTGAGAGTACTTTCATTACAAAATATGATTTTCTACCTTGTACATTTTGCTCCATCGAATTTGGTATTTTAGTACTGGATACCGTCTTTTCCTAATATTCCAGGATGGGTGGAACTTCTATCATCATACAATACCGTGTTGATTGGCCAAATTACATACAAAGGCTGAAGCCGTATTTCTGGAAAATTATTATCTTGTAGTATCCAAGTATTATCTTTCAAAATTTAAGGACAGTTAAATACCTACATCCTCTCCAACTCACACGGATAAGTGAAATTATTTGTGTTTCGGATGGATTTCGATTTTCTTAGAAGAAAAACATAACTGTACTCGCGTCGTTTAACTTTAACGAATGTCATTTCTGATCTTCAATCAAGTATGGGGAATAAAACTTTTGTATAAATACGGTCTAACCGCGTATTCCCTACCTATAACAGATATAATAATATCATCATTATCAAGACTTATTGCTCCTTTGTTGAATACTGGTCTCCTCTAAGAGTTAGACGCACACGTGCTCCACATATTTTATTATAAAATCAATGATGCATTTCACTGTACGTACAGCAAGACATTCTCAGCTCAAATGTAATGGAATTAAATTATTGCTGAGCGCACGAGCCAACGCACATCACTAGCGGTCGCTTATTTCAGTTGGTTTAACTGATTACGGCATCGCCAAGTTTGCGTTTGTCTACGCCTTTAATTTGTCCTTTGTGTTTGTATTGAGATTACAATTAACTGTTCATAAAATAATTTCAAATTTAGAATTGTTTGGAATATAATTATAATTGATTGGTTTTTTGCCATTAACTGTATTAATGCGTTAATTAGCGCATGTTTTCTTGCTTTCGTTTAATTTTATTATTAATTCGTGATATAAGCGCTTCAGCAAGTCTGCTGGCAGTTGTCATCGCTTAAACTTTCAACACCAAGATGGAGGACAACGCGAATATGTATTTCAAATTGTTTGACATTTATTACAAATAACAAACATAATAGTTAAGACCGTTAATTTTATAACCGTATTTAATTAAGTATTACCTGTTTTTAATACTTCTCTTATAACAAAGGATTATTGTAGCAACATGCTCCCCTAAACTTTTTGAAGTATGATTCTTAATATAAAGTAAAGAATTGCTTAAGTGCTTTAAACTATTTATAATAACAACTACTTCGTTGGTTAAATACTTGCAAGTGTGACTGTTGATCGAGAGTTTCTGGGTTCGAGTCCCAGGTGTTGTAATGTAGGATTATTCGAACTTAAAATCCTCACCTAGAACTTAGATTTTCTAGTTCAAATTTCTAACATTTTGGAGTCCAGATATATGCCCGCTGTATGACAATAAGCTCGCCCCGTGTCCCATCGTGGTATGTAAACGTAACTGTTGAAACGTGGGAGTGTACTATAGTCCTCAGGCTACCCTTTTGGTGATTACAGGCGTAACGGTGCGTTACGTTATAATAACAACAAGAGCATTCATTTACGGTGTCTATTTAGTTAACTCCCACGTATTTTCCCATTTCAGCTGAAGATTTTGCAGGCTTATAAACCGGCCGTAATTATTTTTGATTTGTAGGTAAGTATTCAGTGGATATAAGGAGGGGGTTCGATTCGCACTCAGTACAAATATAATATTAATATAATAAGAAGATTAGCTCAAGTACTTGTTTTGTATCTGGGTGTACAGAAGAATATAATATAACTATACATATAAATATACCAGTAACTCGGCATCTCGATTTCAAGTTCTGTCTCGATCTGTGTATTTTATCGTCATATTGCTACTGTCGTCATATTGCTATTGACGTCATATTACTACTGTCGTCATATTGCTACTGTCGTCATATTGCTACTGTCGTCATATGGCTACTGTCGTCATATTGTTATCTTTATCATGAAACTATTACCGTCATCATCAACAGCCATTCCGGTTTCAATTGTTCCAGAACCGAATTAGAATTAGTTTTTGTCAAGGCACTGCTATACCATGCATAGATTATTCACATTATTCACAAGGGAAGCATAATGGCGGCCAAGATAATTGACTTCGGTACATTAACAATAAATAAAGGAAACAGACATATAATACTATCATACAAAATTTAAAATTTCGAATATGTATGATGCATGTATGATTGTATGATGTGATGTATGATTGTATGTTTTTTAAATATTAGTATTTCCAAATTGTTACCACTTTACAGACAAATATCTGATAACAAAAACTCATGTTAACATCACCGCACAGCCGATAGCACTTAACATAGGGGATGTATGTTTCACGATTTAAAAAGGAATGTTTTACATAATTATATTATATATATACATAATTATGTGGGGATTAAGTCGATACATATATAATTATTATTTGTACAAACATTCCATACAATGATTCAAGTGAATTATTTTCAGGTTTTCATAATGAAAAAGCACATGATATGGCGTTGATGACACTGACAATCAACCGACCTACGATCACCGACAGGTATTATATAATAAGTAAAATTATTATACACCGGTGATCAAGTACATAATTACTGTAGCTAACGGTACTTCAATAAACGTGGCTCTTACGTGAAATTTTAGGGAGAAACGTGAAGAGGGGTGCAAAGCAGAGGGAAGCTACTTGGTAAGATCTAGCGAAGGTTGAAATCCGGTACCCGCCCTTGCAAATTACTGAAGTATACTTAAATCTGTGGAAAGGCAGTGTAAACGTAAATAGAACTATAATAATATAAGCTGAGGTAAATGCCACTTTGACAAGACTTCACTATTAACTGCCTCGATGGTATAATTGTTACAACGGTGTACTTGTTATGTTATTTTACTGTGTTATTTTACTATAGTGTCTCAATACCATTGTTATTAGCAGCGTATCCCTTAACGAATTTGTTTAGATTACTGACAAAAACAAAGTCTTTATGACAGCCATTTTACTGTTAACAGATTTGAATCAAATGCTTAACTCGGCCCGCAATGCGCGCGAAGCCTTTGGGCGGTATAAGCAACTCAGGTGGGTTAACCGCTAACCCATATCTCCATGCGAATGTCTACTGAAGCCCCGTGAGTAGTGCTTTATAATTATTGGGGGTGGAAATTTGTAGAATCAAAGTTGTATGGTAAAGGAAAAAAGCACTATTAAAGTAAATAGCGTAAAAGAATATCTTGTGTTCAAAATTGTTACATTATACTAAATAAAAGTACATCTGTTGACAATTACAAAAAAATAAGCAAATAGACTTGTCAATAGAGTCAACCCTTATTAAATTGGACGTAGGTATAAGGTCGTCAGTGAAAATTGCAAGTATTACCCTACTCTGCCTACCCTTTAGGAAAAATACAGTCGCAATATAATGCTACTACAGAAGTATAAAATGAAATAATTTTCATTCTTATTATATAAAAGCGTCGATAAAACCAACGTTTTGCGTTTTCTATGCAATAGTTAACAAAAATTACGTTTATATTTTCATAACTAACACCATTAAAGACTATTATTGTGTATTAAATGGGAATAGCAAATTATTAAGCATTATAATCTGTTGTCACTGAAATTTAGCTTATAAGATGCTATTACAAAGAGCATGTTATGGCTCGGCGTTAAAACATGATCTGTAATAATCACGTGTATTGTTCAGTCCCATAACGACGTCGCATTAATTTCTCTGTGCCTATTGTGTTGCGGATTACCTACCAAATGGCAAATCTTCTATAATCTTAATGGCCGTTATGCCATATTGTGAGGATAGAATGATATAGTCGGTTTAATTGGTTCTAAATATCAAGTGTTGTTTGATTCAAAAGGACGAACTCAAAGACGAACTGTTCGGTTACGAGACAGCGATTTTATTTTCACAAGTTTTCTTATTAAGTTTTAGTTTACAATACTTCAATAATAAAAGTATGAATGTAAAATTTAAAAATGAAATGCATTATTATTTTTGCAAGGATATTGCTTCGTTATTCTAACATATTTTCTTATGTGTATAATGTTTTTTATCATTGATGAAAATAGTCAAATAGTTTTAGGCTATTTCTACTCTGGAAAGCAAACTAACGAATCAATGTTACGCCAGTGTCCCATGTACGAGAGATTTAACAGAGCGTCACTAGTGAGTCATTGTCTAGCTCTAAGTGGCCTATAAAAACAGTGTGTGAATGTAGTATGTATATTAAGTCAAATTTTGCATAGGTAGTGTTTTATTGTGAATCACGGGAAGAACATTTGTTTGTAATATAAGTACATACGTTTGTATACACTTTTGTTATTATTCGTTTAATTAATGTAAAAACGTTACATCACGCCTATAATCCCCGAAGAACTAGGCAGAGGAATGTAGAACATTCACACGTTTCACCAGTTACGTTTACGTCCCACTATGGAATAGGTCGTGACCCTGTTCCCCATAAATAATTGTCATAATAATTTTATAAATTTATTGTGTTTTTATTAGGATCTAATATTGTATTCTAGTATTATTATAAAATATTTTTTTCTTAATATCCAGTTTTTATTTAAAATTTTATAATCGTAATAATACAAACACCGTACAATCAAAAGGGATGGCCTAATTAGTAGCTTACAATTTAGTATCCCATTCCAGGGATCCTGGGATCTCACTCAAGTTCGCACCTCTTTCTTCACACTATTCTGTGCACTGGTAAAATTAAGAAACTTAATGCAATAATAAAGGAAACCTTAATAATTTATTCCAAAGCGTTAGAAGCCTGACATGCCACACTTGGCCAGCCTGCTATATTACGTCCTTAACACTTCGCCATCCAAAATGAGACCCGTGATGAACCATGGGAAAATAGGGGGCCTAATGATAATGGTTATAACCAATTGTCCGGTGTATGGCTAGGCTCACCACCTGGTCCATGATGGCACGTAAACTTAACTGCTGAAACGTACGTACTGCACTCCTCTGTCTGCATCATCGGGGATTACATACGTGATGGAAGGTTATAACAATTAATTTTAGATTTTAAATATCATTACCTCATATTAATTAACTCATATAGATTAAAAAATTATTCACATGCTTTATATAAATTCTATACATACATATCCTCACGCCAAGTCCCTTGCGGAGTAGGCAGAGAGCACCTATAAATTCTATAATTTATACGAAATAAGGTAAAGAGTTTTATTGGTCACATAAACACATCTTCGGAGACAGAAACCGTTTCACCGCTTCGGCGTTATTGAACCTACGGCTGCGCCATTCAGTATTTCAGAACCGAACAGTAAATTTTGGTTTAAAATAAATGGTTGCGTTCCATTTATTACGTTAACAGTTTTAAACTATTCGGAAGCGTTCCAACCAAATTGCGAGTCTCGATTAAAAGTTACCCCGACAATTTTATTAGACTGGCCATTTTTTTGATAAAAGTGAAACAACTTTTGGCCTTTCACGCTTATAAATTTCAATATGTACATAACATATATACATAACTTGATTACCTTAGAGTCGTATCACAGGCGCTATTGTTCAGCATTCGAAGTGTAAAGAAAGCATAATTCACTCAAAGACGTTCCCATTGATCTTACAAAGCTACGTCTTTGAACTATTAAATAAATTCATTCCAGTAATTAGGTATTCCAGTATTGCTCATATATAGCCGTGACTAACCTAAAGTTACGTTGAAAGTATTTGATTTCCATTTTAAAACAATTGAATAATACCACAGTTTTGTGATGTAGTCTGTTTAGCAGTTCATTGTTTTATGGCACGGAATCCAAAAGGACATGAGTAATTTTTGTATTCTGAACTGCACAAGATATAGGTATGTCCAATATATCTTGAACTACGCTGTACGATATCAACAATTGTAGCACTACATTTTGATTATATAAATTTGAAGTCCACTGCGCAGCGAAGATAGAGAAATGGTCTGATAAAGATCTGATTATACCTACTGAATTATATCAAACCCAAATAAGCATAATTTATATTACATAAGCAGTATTAATCTTAAGGTAATTTAACTATTTAAATTTGCTGTAAAATACTCGACTCAGATGGACTAACAATGGAACCGAATCAGTATGCTAAATTCTTGTACCCACCAGCATACAAGAAACGTAATTCTATAGATAAACCAATTAAGGTAAAAATTCGAGGATGTATTCAAACGGAATGGGGCCGCGAACGAGAACAATGCTGTTCCTAAGGGAACCCGGTTTTTTCATTAAAATTGACTGACGTATCAAATGACGTGGTTTATAATATTGCCTTTGTTGCTTTTTGTGTATTGTTGGTTTCGAAACGTCGTTCGCTTTTGGGGACGCCGTTCCAATTGTCCCCCTGTTTATTTGCTTTCGTTTCGTATTTCTGTTTTGTTTCTGGTTCACTTTTAGGAATTTCTGTCCTGCAGGACTAATTTTTCCCTTCATAACAACGTATTTACTATTTTGTACTTGGATCAAGTTTAATTTTTAATCCAATTTTTTTCCCAGTTAAACTTAATGTTTTTAAAAATTTTAATGTTTTATTAATATTAACACTCGACTGAAGTTGTAAAATTAAACAGTCAGAAGCCGTATAATAAAAAGTTTTACCGCTTTACAATATAAATACAAATGTAAAACGATGACATATAAATTTGCATCAGAAATACTCGATTTTAAGAACACCAATGATTTCTTTCAAAGCTTTTAATCGTCTGTACTGGGGCCTAATATTAAATTATTTTATATATTAAATCCGTTCAGTAGTAACATGGTTGCCTGTATTAGAACAGATGTTTGTCTATGGTTTACCGTAATATAATATTGCAACGAGAACAATATTGGGCTGTATATTTCAGAGACGCCGGCCTAAGTACTGTGGGTCTAATCTTAATAAAGAAGGGCTTGAATAACGGTAGAGTTGTAGACAACCCTTTTGTAACTTGAGTAAGACCCTTATGTATAATATATTAAACATAAAAGAAAACTTGAAGTTAAGATATTTCAAAGCTATTTGAAGAGTAAAGCTTCATGCTACTATACGAGATCCGTAAACATAAGTTTGATATAAGCAATCTTACATAAAATATAATATAAAAGTGGTTTCAAAAATCATATAAACATGGTTCAAAAACCATTTAGGTGTATCTATAAGATGTGTGGGTTTCCTCACGATGTTTTCCTTCCGCGTTACAGTAAACGATATTTTATCTTAAAATGCCAATTTTTTAACAAAAATGGGTCATCACACTATTTTCGTAGTATAGTGCCACTTTTTTTAACTAACACCTCACCGACAATTGCTTAACCAGGCATTGGAATACTAACAGCTTTTTGTAAGATTATTATATAGCTAACGATCATGTATTTTCACAGCAATATAATTTGTCTTTTATTATTATGGAAGTTTTTATTACCACGCCTACTACCTCTGCCTATCCCTTCATGGAATGTAGTTGTAAATATAAGAAATATCTAGTTTTTAAAGATACGAACGTAGCAATTGAACAATAGCCCAAATGGCCGCTGTCGCAGATAGAAGTCTGCAACAAACTTCGAAGCTAGTCCTAGACACATTACTATGCTTGAGGAATGAGGAATGACTTCTACTATAGACATGAATCAAATATGGCTATCGCAACTTCGGAGATATTTTATTGAATCCATTTTTGTTCTCTTCATTTATTGAAAAATATTTGTTATCTAACAATTCTCTTAATGACAGTCTAACTGTTATCGCCAATAGAGTGGAAATGTAATAGCAAAACATAATACTCACTTATATAGTTAGATCATGTGTAGCGTTGCTTAAATGCGCCGATCGTTTTCTATATCCAACCACTTCAGTGCCTCGAGCGCTTTCAACAACCTCAGCGTCGTTTGCACTAGAGATAAGCCGGGCGTTAAACGCTATAGATATGGCTTTGGGGATAAGTCATAAAAAGTGGCTAATTTCTTTGACAAAAGATGGGATATTTGGTATTTATTTAGTTGAAAGACTGTCCAATCCAATAGTCGATTATAGGGGAATAAGAATCGACCAATAACATTTTGATTATTATGACGATTTGAAATAACTTTCTTTTTGTGTTTTTCGTCCGATGCTAGCTAGTTCACACGTTTTGCTGTACTCATTGCAGTTCGTAACATTTCTTAGTATATCAAGTAGTAAGAGTACCTACATGAAGTTACTAAACGCAGAATATTCCGAACGTAACTTAAAACCGTTTTTATTTGTTCAATGTTTATATATCGCAATGTAGCCGGCTTTAATCCTATTTATACCAACCCGTAATAATGTCAAAAATGTAAAAAGTGGAATTGTTTTTTATTTATTATAATACGTACAATACAACGTGTTATATAATAATATAAGTAGCTAATTCTTGAAAAGAGTTTTGCTTAATAATTTTTTTTGGCATTAGAGTTTAATACAAAATGGTCAATACAGCCTGAGGATGGTAAACGGTCGGTGATGTGACGTATATTGCGATTGTAAGCGCACATTACACAAGCTCGAGGCATTCTGTGTTCATCGACAAAAGCAAACAATACGTTATTTACGACTTAAATCAAACATTTAGTATTTTACTCTTTCAATGTTTAAACTATTCATTAAACAGATATGACTTGAAATTTTAAAACTACAATTTGGTTTTTACTTGCATAAAACGAAATAAAGTTGATATAAATTATGCCCGTATTTAAAATTTACTGCCTCATTGGTCGAGTGCAACCGCGACCACTGAATGAGAGGTCCGGGATTAAATCCTTGGATCGGCTGCTCTTTGATTTTTCTGACTTGAGTTCCTAGTACCCTGAGTCTGGATTTTTGCCCGGTATATGGGAATACGCTCCGCATTTTTAAATTATAATGTCTAATTTAAAAAAATGAATGACACCTTTTGAATAAATCATGTCTTTTTGAATGAATGATCAATTGGGCATGGTTAAATATTTTTATAATATGTATGTCAGTGAATATCATCATCATCAATCAGCTTTTTGATAGGATACGGGTCTTCCCTCTGAATGTGATATTCAAAACCTGACAGTCCATCACACTGACCCAATGTAAATCGACCAACGTCAGTCGTTTTCTCAAACATTACAGATAACCTTAAGTCATCCAAGTTTCCTCACGATATATTTCCTCACCATTTGTCTGCAATATAATAATAAATATAAAATGTTAACACCGCATACAAGTTTATGAATTGAAAGGCGAATGATTCGAACTTTGAACGGACAACGTAGGAGGCTGCTTAAATAACTAGGCTATGATTTTTATGTTAAGTATAAATGTTTATTGTACAGAAGCAGGAAGATGACGCAAAATTTTTGAGCTTACTAAGAAATTAGCACTATTAACAATGAATTTACTAAGTAAGATATGTGAAATTACTTCAGGCAAACGGAAAACTACATAGTAAAATGAATCTTTTGATTGCCGTATGCCGCTATGAATTCCTAAAACGCGCGCTGGTTGCATAACATATGAGCCAAAAACAACTGCGTAGGTTATGTTATGGAAATTTGATTTACATAGGAACATAAGTTAGAATAATTGAAAGGGAATCAAAACGGAAAATAAGGAAATATACTCTATGTAACTACAATTTTTGTATATTGTTATTTTGAGATTATGTAAGATTATTATTTATATTCATCATCATGATCATTATCAATCCTCTTATTGTTCCACTGTTGGGCAAGGATCTCTTTTCAGAAGAGAAAAGTAGTACATTATAGTCTGCCATACTGACCAAGTATGTGACATCACAAGTTTTTTAGTATATTGATAAAATGGAATTATTATTATTATTGAAAAAATGTCCTGAAACAAAGTTATTAAATCACTTCATAATTTAGTAACATTATGAAGGCGTGATACTCGTAATGTTTTTAATGTCTTGGTAATATTTAATTTTATTATATTAATACACTGCAAAACATAATTGATATTAAATTAATAGAATTTTCGCTTATATAAATTCTCACAATCACTGTATAAATAAATCGATATAGAGAAATAATTAAATGTAGGAATTTTTATATCCTTCTTCATACAATATTGTCTATGGAACTATATGTACATGTAAACAATATTCTTTTTAAAGAAGGTTTAAAAACCGTACGGTTTATTTGCTTCCAACAGAGTACACAAGAAATATATATTAGCAAATTTAATTACCATATTCTTTCATTATCATAATAAATTCAATTTAAGATTAAGCGCTCAAAAATAATAAAGAGCCGATATTTTCATAGAAGATGCAGTGAGGGAACATTTTGTACAAAATATTGTACAAAAACCGCAAGGACAATGATCGCATATAACTAAATTTTACAATAGTGTAAAGTAAAATATATTTTAGATTATCTCGAAAATATAAAGTAATAAACATAATTTATTTTTTCTTATAATTCATATTTATATTTTTACTTAGTAACACAACGAATAACATTGTGTTTGAACTTGATGTTTATAATAGTATTAAGAGTCACCCGCAAAAGCTTAAATGTGCATTGAATTTCAACACGTACATACAAATATCCTTTCGAATTATATATCGATATTTTAAATGTAATCTAAGATTTATTAAAATTGAACTGTTCATACATTTTCAAGTAACAATGAAAGAATTAATGTTTTCGTCCCTTAATGATTCCTTTCCACTTGGTTGGATATCATTACCGACATCAGAAAAGTATATTTCTGGTAACAGCTAACTAGAACCGCTCGAGGTGGGATCGCATGACGTTATCTTAACGGACCATTACACTGAAACGTTTAACGTTTGTTGGGCAAAGCGAAATACCTTTACTCGAAATGTTTGCGGGAGAACACTTTTTATTGGCACAATAAAAGCATTAGGTACCTTTAAAAAGCCATCGCGGCTTACTTACAACGCAAATAAATAAATATAAATACACTTTTAACACAACACAGTTCACATCGAAATTATAGCCAGCGCCTAGGCTACAATGACTCGTAAGCGTAAGTCGTTCGCGATACTACGTCCAGACGCAAAATCGTAGCGTGACTGGCGCGTATAATACGACCGTCCTGCTACGACGCCGCGGTAGCACTGGCTACGAGCAGGCTACAATCCGCGGCTACAGTTTAGATTATGACTCGTAGCACAGATTCTACAATCAATAAAATTATACGTTTTAGGCTAAAATATTGTTATTTTTGGAATATGATAATATAATGTGATACAATATTTATGGTATAGAACTATAATTAGTAGCAATGGACGCAATATGATTTTGATTTCATCGGTTGCGGGTCCAACATTTGACTGATTTGTATATTTTTTTTCTTTCTTAGTTACACGGAAGTTTTATATTTATTTTAGTTATTAAAATTACTCATAACTAAGAGCAAAAAAGAAACAAAAATTTCAACAAAAAAAGCAAAAATCTTGTCTTATTATTTATGATTGGCTTCTACTTAAGTTCATACAACACAACTATTTTGCACTGATATATAGGTTTTGAGCACATTTACTACGCTATCCCATTCATGATGCCGCTCATTTGTCAAGTTCGAATTGAAAACGTAGCATCAATTGTAATAGAAAATTCAATTATACCACTTTTTGTTACCGTCGCAAGTTTACACTGTAGTCCTTAATTTCAGGGAACTGCTCAAAATTCAATTCTACTAAAACTTTCAAGGAACGTTTGTTTTATAACAATAACTAGGAATCCATAAATATTAATGGATCCAAAGGCGAAAACAAGTTGTTTTAATGAATATTTATTAATTTGTTTTATTATATTGTTTTAACTGTAAATATGCCATAAAGCTATGCTCCTTAAGTAGTTAAGGTTTTCATGGGTATGATAATGAAAATTTTGTATATACTGTACGAACTATATATATATGAAACGAATTATTGCAGAATTCGAAGTATACGACAGGTAAGGATACTTGAATGTATCTGGCATTGAAATGTATCGCAGTGATATTCTAAGTTAAAACTTGTCTGCGTAGGTACGAGTACATCTATATAGATACACTCATCTACAGATTAGTAAATACATTCTTCTAGAGCTTTCTGCATTACGGATATACTCGTAATTCACGTAAATACGTAATTACGTATTGTATAGTTTAATATTTCATTGGTATTCTTATTATTGGTTTCTAGAATATATCTAAACATGGATTGTAGAATGAGGTCATGTTAAGATTATTGAAACGTAATCATTACGCCCGCAATCCTCGAAGAAATAGGGAGAGGCGCGAAGCGCACTTCCATAAGACTGAAAACATTACGATATGACTTTTAATAACCTTTTTTTTACTGGCTCATTTCAAGATTATATGTTCACTACCTCGTTACAAGATTTTACGAAATAAAAAACCATTAAGACATCTAAAAACACTGACTGCCTCGTTGGTCGTGCTGGTTGTAAGTACGACTGCCGATCAGAAGATCTGGGTTCGATTTCCGGGTCGGACACTATAGAATTTCTCTAATTTAGTTTTTCTGGTAGTGGCTCGGAGTCTGGATTTGTGCCCCGTGCATGGCAATAGGCTCATCACCTATTCCATAATAGGACGTAAACATAACTGGTGAAACGTGGGAGTATTCTACACTTCTCTGCCTACCTCTTCGGGGATAACAGGCGTGATGTTACAATAAAAACATATCCGTGCAAACTTTTTTCACTGCACTAGAAACAATCACTTACGTTTAAACACGATTCTCGGCCCGACGTTTGATTCGCCCTCAAAACAATTAATCGCAGTGTCAAGGGGCCTGAATGCTTCAAACGGTAAATCTCTTTCGCCTGTCCTTTATCTGGAACACGTTCTGCAAAACACGAATATTACTCTCTATGGAAGCACGCTCCTCTACTCTCAACTCTAATGGATTGCTTGTAAACAATTAATTGTATTGTCAAGAAGTAGTGTCAAGCGTAGTATAGGAAAAACTTTACTGTTCGTAGATACTCATATTCATTGATACTCAGGATACTCATGACCATGGATACTCAGAATACTCATGATCATGGATACTCAGGATACTCATGATCATGGATACTCAGGATACTCAGGATACTCATGATTATGGATACTCAGGATACTCATGCTCATGGATACTTATATTACTAAAGTTAGCGTTATTCTCATTACATATTGATTGTTGACAAGCTAAACGAAATTGTATTTTCTGTACATTTTAATGTATTTTTTTTTAAAACTGACTGAAATTATTACTATTGGATTTTTGAAACTATGGAGAATTAATAGAATCTATATACTACTATAACTGTTTTGATTTATGAGTAACCAGCAACAAAACAAAACCATCTCAGCCTTCAGCTGCGAAGCGAATTACACCAGTATGAAATTACAATATTGAATGTGTGTTGTTTGATTTTGTATACCTAAATGCGGTATGCGCCGGCCACTCTCTTGCAAAAGACACTCTCAGACACATTCCTATGCGAACCATATACCTAAAGTATATACCACAAAACTAAGCTGTATCAGCTCTGATCATACTGTCTATATTGCACTTACATAAGACTGCTTTTTAACTCACTGATATATTATGCAAACGAAATCTGTCGAACTTAAAAATATCCACAATATGAGGTATTCTCGTGCTGAGCTGTTTGTCGTATTTTTGTCACGTCCCGTTCCTGAGCTGCGATATTATATGGAAATATTTTGCTAGTCATAGTCAATCCTTAAATATATTTCATTCCACGTCATCCTATGTTCCATACCAGTAAGGTATATGTAATCACTGTGGTGAGAGAGATTCTTAAAGAACTGGTATCACATCGCTATTATAGCTACAGAATTTCGCTCCGTCTATGTTTTAATCTTACGAAACTAAAGGAATTTGTTTCCCAACGAGCAATATTACAAAAACTTATCTCAAAAGTGCAATCAAAAATGATTTTAATACTTAAAGTATTATTTGTCATTGAGATAAAATGAGATTGATTTTCTGTATGTTTAAACAAAAAATTGGAAGACAAACCAGATAAAAGTTGCCGCGTGTTGAAAGTGTGCTTGAAAACTAATTATTTTACTTGCGCCATTATGTGTTGGTATAAACACGACTTTCGCATAGAACGGAGCGGTGGTTGCACACTCACTATTTAAGCTGAGTGATTGTGCCTACATTCTTCTACAGAACTTCTTTAATTTAAGCCACTTTACGTCTCAAGGAAGTTATGCATGCACTGAATGCAACCTCTTTTTCTGAAACTTATATATACATATACCCTGTGCGAAGTCGAATAAGGTCGAAAGAAAATTGAAAATATTGATAGGTTACATATAATTGTAATTACTTAGAATGGTTAAAGATAACATTTTAATATTCGGATACCACAAAACCAAAAATCCTAAATCATTTTATCACTTCATTGTCGGACGCATTTTACATCTCCGAATCGAAAGCATTAAGGAAGTCGTTAAGTCTTCTATGCTGGCGTATATAACCATTATTCACAATATTTATAAACATGACCTAAGAAGTGCGGAAGGGGGGGGGGGCTAACAATGTATTTATCTATTTCAGTGGAGATTTGTATATAAGTGTAACAAGCAACATCTTTGTAACATGTATACATCCATACTAAGTGTAATATACAATTTGCAACAGTCACTGACAAATACGAAGTAAACGAACAAAATGGAAAATGCTTTCCCGTTCGGAATACGTTTCCGAGTGGCATTCGATTATCTGAATACAATTAGTGAGACTGTCAGGATGCGAATACGTCAAACGTCAAATCTGTTTCAAATTTCTTTTATCGTTCGCTATATGTATGTTCAAAAACTTACTTCATACGTTTGTCACGGGCATTTGCTGTTGGAGAGACCTATGTACAGCAGTGGACGGAAATAGGCTAATGATGATGATAATAAATTCATAATCAATAATATTTAAATTACAGTACAAGATAGCGCAACGCTTTGCATAGGGAAGCTGGAAGAAATAAGATGAAGAAAGGCATAGCCCACAATCAGATTAAATCAAAACAAAACCTAATATCCAGCAGTGGACTAAAGTCGTCTGAGGGTGATAATAATGGTGAACAATTAAACTTAAAATATTAGATAATTAAGGTTCAACACGTATCATATAATAATCAGGGTAATATAATTCAAAGTCTGTATATATTTGATTAGAAAGCATTTTTTCATTAAATTAAAAGGAATCCATTACAGTAATTTCTACAGGAAAAAGGCAAGGTCGTTCTATGATTTCATCACTAATTAAAAAGCTTTCTTAGTTCTTAATGATTATGTATGTTTGCTAAATTTCAATTGGATAATATTATGATAATTTAACAGCATTGACGTCCTGTTTTAATGGAATGTCTAGCTTTTTAATGTTTGTATTTCTCAGAGCAACGTGTTCAATATCGCGTAAAGAAACATTTTTAGTACAAGCGTATATTTGTAGTGTTCTGCCCACTGCCCATCTGCCCACTGCTGGACGTAAGCTTGGGGCTTGGGGATCGCAGAGTACCGCCCACGCAGCTACTCGTTACCGGCCAGGATAATATATATATCGCAGTGCTAACTTAGTCTGCGCTATATAGCGCGATCAGGCAGTCTAATCCTTTGGTCTATATCAAAACTTTTGGGTCTCTGCCGGATTGTCTCGTTTCGTATTTGTCCCTTCAGAGAGACACCGATTATATCGCTCTCCATAGCTTGCTGATCAACTTCAAATTTGTGGACCAGTCGCACCGTGATGTCCACGTTTCCCGTATACCCTAATGTATCTAGCGCAATATTTTATTAATACGTAAACGTAACTTCACGCCTGTAATCCCCGAAGAGGTAGGCAGAGGAATGCAGAACACCCCCACGTGTCACCGGTTACGTTTACGTCCCACTATGGAATAGGTGTTTTATTAATAGTAATAGTAAAAGTCTTGAATAAGGAACAGTCACTCTGTCTGTGTGTTTCAAGTCAATAAAATATGTCTCTAAATAAGAGCCCAAAAGTTAAGATCGGGATTCCCGGCTCGATTTTTGTTTGAATTATTATGGGGAGATGCATTTGGTACATAGTTTGCTTAGCTATAAGTAATATTAATTATATTCATAGCAAAACATGGCTAGAGTTTATTAACATAGCTGAATTTTAAGCGAACTTCGCTTTGTAAAGGTGTATTACGAAGATCTATTTACCCTCCCCGCATACGACAAAGGCCTGGAGGGTACGCCAGCACATTACTGCCGTGTGATTTAATTAAGATATGAGCTAATGACCAAACCGTTGTCACAAGTTTTTACCTCATTCCAAAGATAACGAAGAGAGTGTAACATCTATCACGCATAACAAATATGTAGAAGCATTGCTTCCATATTGTTCAATACAATTATTGTATTATTACTATCTGTCCAGTTATTATAGAAGAAGACGCGTCTGATATAGGTTAAATCAATTCTCGTCTGAATTCCATGTTTATATCTCACTAATTTTTGATCTCTTCGAGGGTCGTATATTGTCAATTTAATGTACTCATGACATTAATTACATATTTTCGTCATTAACAGCCACGCTTTAGTCATAGTGTTATAGTAGCATAGGGTAAAGTCATAGTCGACGGTCATAGTGTTTTAAAGAAAGCATTAACTATTGTCATATAAACAGTTCAAAAGTACCACATTATAATTTCTGAAAAAGATCCTTAATATTTACTGATGCCGCTTAAAAAAAACCCTTGTGCGGTTGATGTTTCGCATATTGAACAGGCTCTAGAATATAATGAATAAACTTTGAAGGTAATTTCTGAAAAAATATATTCACTCCATTTTTATTGAAGCGCTGGGATCATATCTCATTTTAAAATCTATGTGGTATATTTAACCTTACAATACGTGGCTATTGACAAATATATAAATGCGAATAGATAAATGCCTATAACATGTAAGTACCTAAATTCGTTATTCAACGCCCGCCCGTTACGAAATCGTACTCTTGACATTTTGCACGGCAGACAGTCATTAATTTGTTAGTAGATCATTAACTTGCCAAGCGGTCATTTAAAAACAATCGTCAATAGGTATATATAATAAATATAAATCAATCTTGTATATATAATTGATGTATGTAAATAAAATTTGCTTAAACAACCGACGCTGGCGCCGCCAGAACATTGCAAATCTGTTTCATTTATGACAAAATTGTAGTCAGATTGTGATTTATAACAGCAGCAATTTAATCATAAATTGTGGTTGAAATGTATTTTGTGCTGACATTTATTATTATTTAAGATTACCAGCCCGCAAAGCAGGCTTCCGTCAACCATTCCACGCAGCTGACACGAATTCAATGCTTGATAAAAATGCTTAAATTAAAATTTAATGAAAAACGTAAAGTTCCTCCCTGTACCCATATTGTTCAGATACCTGCCCAATTTCAATGGCGCTCCCGTCCTGTGATCTCTTAATACTTCTGGCTCAAGAATAAATAGATTTCCAAATTGGAAGAGTGAAATGAATATTTTTATCGCAGGAAGCCGTGGTTTCGCAATTAATAAAGGCAATATTAAATAATGGCTCACTAATTCAATACGAACGCCCCTGCGACTTTATTTGTGGACTTTCATTTCTAAGTAATTTCTGTCAAAGTTGTGGGATTCCTCATTACGTTCAAGGTATGTGTTCAGCAATGACATTAATTTACTTGGACAATATTTCAGCACGTGCTGACCGCTAGTGCGTCGCATTAAACACGTGCGTCGTGACGTAATGATACGCAGCCTATTTCTACCTGTGAAATATTAGAATTTGTAATAATATTTACTCATAAGTTATTTGACTTTGTAATTCTGAAATCGAAAAATTTAAACTATTAATATTTCCCCAACCCGCATCCCCAGCGTGGGGTTATGGACATAAGCCCGCAGGGGAAGCCTACCGTTCAGCAGTGGACTGCTATAGACTGATAACGATGATGAATATTTCTACATTATACAGTGTTTGTGACTTTAAAAAAATAATTGCTCTCAGAAACCAGTATTACTATAAAATAAATCATAATACTACATCAGCACTACATGACTGCCTCGTTGGTCGTGTTGGTTGCAAGTGCGACTGCCGATCGGGGGTCCTGGGTTCGATTCCCAGGTGGAACACTACAAAAATCTGCTAATTTAGATTTTCTAGTAGTGGTTCAAAGTCTGAATATGTGCCCGATGCATGGCAATAGGCTCACCACCTATTCCATAGAGGGACGTAAACGTAATGAAGTTACGAAGTTACACAATACTATATATCAAATCTCGTGTCAT
>DWTO01000770.1:0-18931 GCA_018244755.1 Jemadia pseudognetus | reverse complement strand
CTGCAATATGATAAATGAAATATAATATTCATAGAAAATACTATCTAATAAGGCTGCCTCATTGGTCATGTTGGTTGCAAGTGTGACTGCTGATTGAGAGGTTCTGGCTTCAAATCCTAAGTCAGGCACTATTGGATTTTTTAACTTAGATATTTTAGTAGTGGCATGGATATACACCTGATGTATGGCAATAGATGTATCACCAATTCCATAGGATATAATGGAAACTGGTAAATGTGGGGGTATATTACACCCCAAAGCCTATCTCTTCAGAGATTACAGGTGTGATGTTACTAATAAGAACAAGCCCTATTTGTACATAAAAGAAATCTGTAATTTCAGCAATCAATTTTAGTTATCATAGTTTGATTATGTCAAAGGTTTTTAAAACAGTTTGATTGAAAACTTTTCACAGATGAGTTGGCTTGAAACCTATTTTCGATTCACCAAAGTCATCCATGTTCAGTAAGTTTAAAGCCTGCATGATTTAGAAAAGGAAGTAGATTGATAAGTAATGCCCAGTTCTAAAATGCCAACTACTAGCAGCCTCACATTTCAACCATCAAATTTAAATATTCTTCATTTGAATACCTTCTTCTTGTTCTGTGCTGGTTTGATTGAGTGATGCGTTTCTTTTTCGTTTCTTAGAATTCACTATTTCTTGAGTGGTTATCTTATCATTTTCTGTAAATGAAATACACAATATTATTTCAACTAGAACAAATTGTTCTATTTAAATGGATATTGTAATTTCATATACTATTATTTTATGTCCCATAGATAAAAAATATTAAGATTCATAATGTTAGAAAAGCACCTTGAACAAAATTCCCAATAACATTAGTTATTTATTTAAATTACATTTCACAAACAAAATTACTAACACAATTTATAAAGGTTGTCTAGCAGAGATCACTTGTTAGCGATAAGACCGCCTATTGTATATATAAACCTTAAATGTATATTTCATATTTTCTTTTGGTGTACAATAAAAAATATTGTATTGTATAAATAAAGGCTAAAAATCAACTATTGGTATAAATAATAATTGTCCCAATTTATTTGCAAAACATGAAATATACATATTAATTAATAAAATGTCAGTGTAGGAAAATTTTAGTTACAATTGAATGAATTAATAAGTTAGAATATAACATAAATTATCCACTACAGGATTATTAATAATACCAATATGCATTTTCTGTTTGTTTTTTTGCATGGCCTAGATTATTATTCAGATTGTGACTTATTTGTAACGAAATTGGGATTCATACATGGATATAAAGTACATAATAACAATGTATGAATAAAAAACAATATGAAGTTGTCTGATGATGACAAATTATGGAGTTTTACAATAGAATGAATAAATATGTTCAATGACTGATATGTTTTATGTGATAGGTTTGATAGACAATGTACACTGAAGCTTAAAGTATATAATACAATTATTCTTCATTGTACACCGAGAGACAGAAAGAAGTACATTAAAGATTCGCAAAATTCGACAGTACACAAATAGTGGTCTTGTCACTAACAGGTGATTTCTACCAGAACACTTTAGGCTAAGAAAAAAGAAAATAAATCATTAGATACGGGATAGAGGTGTATGAAATGATTGAAAAACAGTAATAAAAATGGATGTATTACACAGTAGTTATCACAATTTATTCAACAAAAGTAGTGTGTGTGTATGTATGTGTGTGACAAACTCCTCTAGAGGACTGTTCTTTTATCATAAAAAGTAAAATATTGAAGGACTTACCTTTACTTTCCGTTGCTTTAGACATTGTCTTTTTAGATTTCTTCTTTTCATTAATAGGTGTTTTATTTAATGAACTATTAGTAACTGCACCTGGAAAGTAGATACTTAAAGTAATTCTTACAATGGTAATTTCTAGAACATATAAAATGAGTTTGATATCTGTAATTAATGTAAATAGAAATATAAATAATTATAATCATAATATCTCGGGACATCTCCACACACAGCCAGCTGATCTCAAAGTAATCATTAAGAAAACTTGTGGTATGTTGGCCAGATGGCTGATAAACTACATATACCTTAAATATATTTTTTTTATTTGACACCTAGAACAGAACAAATACCTATGCTTATTACATAAATATTTATTATGGGTGGGAATCGAACGCACGACCGCCGGCGCAACGGTCAGGTTCACTAACCATTGCACCACCAGGCCCGTTAGATTGATGAGCCATGATTGGATTATCATCATTGGCATTTTACATAAATATTTCTCTCACCTTCAACAATATCCTCATTGACTTTGGATGCACGTTTTTTAGTACTATTCAATAAAATGTTGTCGTCTATTTCTGTTGTGACTTGGTTTACTATAACAATAAAATGTATGTTATACACATTATTTTAAAAACATACTGTGATGTTGGTCTTATATTTTTGACTTTGCTGATCTATTTATGAAAATACTAGTGTTCAGATTTTATCATATCTTATTGTACATTGAAATATATAAAAAAAAACGTAACTTCACGCCTTTAATCCCCGAAGAGGTAGGCAGAGGAGTGTAGTACACTCCCGCATTTCACCAGTTAAGTTTACGTCCCACTATGGAATAGGTGGTGAGCCTATTGCCATGCACCGGGCACATATGCAGACTCTGAACTACTACTAGAAAATTAAAATTTTTGTAGTGTTCGACCCAGGACCTCCCGATCGTCAGTCGCACTAGCAATCAACACGACCAACGAGGCAGTCAATTAAATATATTATTATTTATTAAATTCGCAAATAGGTTTGAAATACAAGTGTTTGAGCTTTGAGTATTCGTTATTTTATAGTAAAGTAAACATATATTTTTATACGTACATATTTCTTCAGTCGATTGAGACTGTGAGAGCTTTTTCTTCTTTTTCTTCTCACTATTTGGTGTCTTTGTCATGGACTTATTTGTAGTCTTATCTCCTACGTCTAAAATTTAAATGTCTTTATAAATTAGGTTTCAAAATTAAGTTATTAATTTTACATGTACACTCAGACATGTGAACATGGATTGAAAACCTAATTAATTTATTCAGGTGTGAGGATCTTGAGTTGAAAGACTCAAAGTGTGTCAGCCTAGTGTACACTGTCTATGCTACACCAATAAATACAAAGTTCATTAATTCATTTTAAATTTAACATTTACTCTTCGGGTGTATAAAGATAAAAAATAAGAGCGACAGATGTAATACTAAATAAAATGTGTGTATTGGTAGTTACTTAACCATACTCAATGTTAGACCTCTTTTATTCTTCTTCTTATACACAACAAAACTTTCATTATACAAATGATATAATGCATAAAAAAATCCATATTAAAATATATAATTTTTCAATTCAATGTAAATAATTAAGCCGTGTAATTCAGAGAATAGCAATTGAAGAAATAAGTTTATAGTGTATGAACACAAGTTGTTTTGACATTTTTATAACATGTACATTTTGTATCTTGTGCTTTGGATCCACTAAAATTTAAATAAAGGTGTGTTAATATCGAAACAATACTACTACATACCTTGTTCATTTTCTCTTTCGTCCATATTATCTTGTACAATCAACTTTTGTGTGACACTTGTATTTACTACAGTTTCAGCTCTTGTATTTGTATCTTCTTCACCTGTAATAATAAATTTCGTAAGTTTTGTTATAGTTAATAGTTATAGTATTATAATGAGTAATGTCATAATAAATAGCAAGGGACTTTAAGGCATACTAGCTGTGCTCGCGACTTTGTCCAGGTAGAATTCTAAATTGAGAGTAGCCTAAGTTATTCCTTATTACATGCACTATCTCCCAGTGAAAGTCCTGTCAAAATCGGTTCAGCCATTCCAGAGGTTAGCCAGAACAAATAGACAGATAGACATAAATAGCAAAAAATGTTATTTTCGTATATGTACCTACATATGCATTTAGTTAAAAGCGGTTATTTTAATATTACAAACAGACACTATAATTTTATTTATCTGTATAGATCATTTTAAGTGATCATATGTCATTGTGTGATCATATGAATATTATTAAAAAATAGCTACAGTTTTCATCTAATACTCTTGAAGATTTTATTAGAAAATAAATGGTATATCAACTGGACAGATTAAAAAGATTCTAATTAAATATAGAACATACATATCTCTTCTATTGATTGAGAGTGTGACTTCTTGCTTTTCTTTCCACTCTTCGGCGTTTTTGTCATAGATTTGTTTAGAGATGTATCTTTTACATCTGAAAAAAAGTGTTTTTATAATTGTAACAGAAAAATTACAATATGTTTTAGTTTTAATCTCAACTGAAGTTTAGTCATCATAAGGAAGTTATTATAGTTAAAAAAATACAATATCCAACATAAATGACAATATAAAAACGTAACATCAGCCCTGTAATCCCCTACGATGTAGACAGAAGAGTATAGTACACTCCCAAATTTTACCAGTTAAGATTACATCCCACTACGGAATAGGTGGTGTGTCTATTGTCATAGACTGGGCACAAACACAGATTCCAAGCCACTAGTAAACTATCTAAATCTAAATTAGAAAAATTCTATAGTGCATGACCTGGGATCGAACCCAGGACCTACTGATCGGCAGTCGCACTTGTAACCAACATGACCAATGAGGCAGTCAATTAACATTTAGATTTTACAACATTAATAACTAAAATGTAGAGTCAACTTGAAAATAATATTGCTGTTATTAACAGTTTATAAATATAGCTTTGTGTGAAGATATTAGAAGGTCAATGTTATTGAGCAAGCCTTGCATACACAAAATAAGTTAAAATATACAAACCTGTCTCCTGTTCTTTTTCATTCATGTTATTTTGCTCATCAAATTTTTCTGTTGAACTTGTATTTGTTACAATTTCCGGTAATACAATGAAAGAACCTTGGTCACCTGTAACAATACAAAAAGTAGCTTTACCCAATAGTTCAAGTAATTTCATCCTTAAAATGGAATGAGCTACATGGAACAAATATTAATTGATATGACATATTATAATTTTAAATGTAATGAATGTAAGAGTATGTATTTATGTATTCAGTTAGAATTATTATATACAGTTTTACTGCTTCAAATAATAAGTAATAGAAATTAACATTGTCTGTATAACAATTTCAATGATTTTCTGTGTAACAATTCCTAATATTGGATTAATTATAGTAATATATTCTACAAAAAGTGAATACTATACACATACATGTTTTTTCTGTTGTTTCTGATACTGACATTTTCTTCTTTTTTTTCTTGTCACTTCTTGGTGTCTTTGCTAGAGACGTGTTCGTGGATTTGTTTGAGGTTTCTGGAAAAAATGCCTTCTATAAAATACGATAGTATATATGGTTATAATAAGAACTTTAGAATATCCTTATTTATTCTATCATTGTGAATACATTACAGATTATACTATTTTAAATAAGCATTTATTAAATATTTGAATTCAATTAATTTTAAATGTCACAAGTTTTTCTTGAGCTTATGAGGCTATTTTACAATTATTGATGATAAATATAAAGTACAAAAGAATATAGCACAACCAGTGAGTAATATACCTAATTGGTGTAGTGTTTCTTCATTATTATCTGGCATGACAACTTGTTTTACAATAGATTCTTCCACATTGGATTCATTTACATCTGTAATGAACATACCAATGTTTATAAAATAGTGAATTAACTGTCAATAATTTATAATCACATAAGGGTATGTGAGTGTTGCTTTTGCAAGTAAAACCTTGGATGGATGTAGTTGCAATTCTGGTATCTATTTGGAGATTGCCTCACCCGCAAGCTAGGTGAACAACACAGCTTCAAGTGGTTTATAATGAAAAATATACATTGTAACTATTAAAAAATTTACATTAGTGTTGCAAATAATTTCAAATGCAAGAATATGTAATTAAATACATTAAAATATAATGGACTTTGAAATGTTTTCATATCTAAAACAATACCTGCTTGTTTGTTTCTTGGAGATTTTGATAGTCTTTTGGTTGTCATGTCAGTTATGCAAGCTTTTGAGGGAGTTTTATCTTGTACAGCCAAATCAGATTTGTTTATTTGCGCTTCTACATGAGATTTATTACTTTGTTGCTTTGATGTATTTTTATTGAATATCTCAACTGGTGCATCTGAATCAGAATCATTTATTTAATCATGCAACTTTCAAACTGAGTTATTGTATAAATAATCAACAACCACAAAAAATCATTAAATTAGACTTCAGTCATTTTTTCATTAAAATATTGCTTTTTAGTATACCAATTGTGGTATCAATCAAATAAAAACTTTATTTCCATGATTGTGGTTACTGTTTACGAGTAGCAGAAATATGAATAATATTCAAAATATGTATTGGAGTATGCATTTCAGAAACAATATAAAAATATAACATACCATTATCATTATTTTCTACCTCTGTATTTGTATCGCTTACAGTGAATGACTTTTCAACAGCAGTAGAGTTACGAGTGCCAGTGGTATCTACATAAAATAATTGTGCTTCCATATCACCTGTAAAATAATAATAGGAGACACTTACACACTTATTTCATATTTAATACTAAATGGACTCACAGATCACTCTGTTTATTGATTGCGGCAACTGAGGGGTATAATGATAGAAACATGATGTAGTGTATAATTAGAGTTCTCTTTGAGATCAGTCGGAAATGTGTTGCTACTGTTGAATACTATTACTAGAACATTGAATGTGTCATTCCATTCTTAGTATCAGTTTTACTTGAGTTTTGATATGGCAGAGGTCTAACATGTCTATTACTGGTTTACAATAGATCTATATCAGATGTATTAGCCACTTGGCATAAGGTGGCAAGTATTTTCGTTTCTTACATCAGTTTAAAAAGGACTGATTTTGGACAAAAACTTAATATACATGTTGGTGCAATGGAAAACAAGGCTTGATACCAAATTAGATACCAAAGTCCTTATTGTATGATGTAATAATATAATATGCTAGTGTCCAAGTACTAAAGGCGCAGTGTTTTAGATAATTATTAATACTACTATATTATCACTAGAATTATTTCTAGTCATTATGAGTCTGATGATTGATTCCTCGACTTGTACACGTTCCTGCGGAACAGCGGTGAACACCTCTTGGTCCCTCATTAACCTTCCACTCTCGCATACTTGTGTTTTTCATTAACTAAGGTTTTGGTGCTGTCCAGCTATTCATCTTTCATTCTGTAATTCTTTTGCAAAGCTACTACATAGTCATAGGTGTGTTATTTGTGTTGTTTATAGGATGTG
This sequence comes from Jemadia pseudognetus, assembly GCA_018244755.1. NCBI lineage: Eukaryota > Metazoa > Arthropoda > Insecta > Lepidoptera > Hesperiidae > Jemadia > Jemadia pseudognetus. The sequence goes on along the minus strand of DWTO01000770.1, from coordinate 11,636 downwards.
ATAATCATTTAATTGTATCTATTATAATAACTCAAAGACAATGTTGTATTAAATATACAACAAAATCAAATACATACCACATGTCTTGTCTTCAACGGTAGATTTATCTATACTTTGGTGTTTTTTGTTTTTCTTCTTAGGACTGTTACTGATTCCTAAAATATGTTATTTATCTTTTATCTATGTATATACACAGTCTAAAGAAGTTGTGAAATGAAGTTACAATTTAGTAATGTTTTGGATAAAAATAAAATATTAAATAAAATGGCAAAACATACCTGATGTTTCTAGAATATTAGTTTTACCCTGGCTATGCTTCAGTGGAATAAAACTCTCTTTGTCATTACTCTCAAGAGTATCATTCTTAGCCTTGCTTTGTGTAATTTTTTCACTACTGTTGCTTTCTTCAGAAAATAGCAAGTTTAAATCAATTGAATCAGATGATTCATCATCACTATCTATATCATTAGGATGCATTTCTGGAAGAGATTTTTCATCAATTGATTCATTCTTCGATATTAAATTAGGTGACTCTTTTGATTGTGTCCCTTTTAGTTTATTTGTCTTAACCTGCGTGAGGTTGAGTTGATCAACAATGGGAGCAATTTTTTTTGGCTTAGTTTTCTTATTTAAGTTAAGCGAAATGTCACCATCTTTGCTTTTTTTAGTTTTCATACTTTTGTTGAGGTCATTAAGAACAGAGTCGTAATTTTGAATATGCACATTCTCACAGCTATCTGAACTGTCGCTAGTATTTGAGTCGTCCAATGGATTGTGACAATATTTGTTGTTTGTTCGTGATTTATTACAATCATCTTCATTTTCTGTGGTATGTTTTGGGTCAATATAATCAATAGAATGGTTAGTTCTTTCTTTTTGAGGTGTTTTTAGTTCTTTTTTTATTTGGATTGACAAAGGATCAATTTCTTCTTTTGCATTTTCTTCACAAATAGTCATTTCAACTTCATTCATTACACTCTCGGTATGAGTATTAAGATCGCTATTTAATGATTTATCGACATTATCATCATGACTAGAATTTAATCTCATCCGGTTACTTTTTTTCACTGTCACTTGCGTATCGTTGTCTTCTGAATCTGTGGAATCTAGTACTGCGCGCTTTTTCTTAATTATAGAATTCCTTGATTTATTACTTTGATTAGACACATTTAATTTATGCCTTGACTCAAACATCTCCCTTGATGCTCGTTTCTGTTCTTTTATTTTGCGATCATTATATTTCTGTTTAGATTTTGCTGTCATTTTAAGTTCGTCATCAGTCATAGACAAATCATCGCCTGAACCATCTAATAATTCATCATCTTCTTCATCGGAACTAACAACAAATGAGTCTTTCTCATAATCAGTATCATTAGACAATTCATCTCCAGATGTCAGTGTTTCTCCTTTAGGTAAAATCTCATTCTCTAGTTCATATTGTTCTTGTTCTTCATCTTTACTGTCACCTGATTCATAATCATCACTTGCTTCTTCTGCTTCATCATCAACAAATTTATTTTTTTCCAACGATGATTCATCATTATCATCGGATGTAGAATTTTGTACTGAATTGTTGGAGATATTAGATAAAGTTCGTTTATTTTCTTTAAGATTAGTGAAACTTTTGTCTATCTTGCTAGTATTATTAGAATTTATACTTGAAGTGTTTATTTGGCTAGCAAGTTTTGCCATATTCTTTTGTTGAAGAGGAGTACTAGTTAAATAATTAAGAGATTGATTCTTTTTGTTTACTTCAATATCTTCTGTTTCCTCAAGAGCATGATCAGATTTGGATACAACTTTTTCAGTAGGACTTTGTGGTGAGACAGTTAAATTGTTTTCATTTGAAGTGTTTTTGAGCTGTGATAATACTAGCGTGCTTCTATTCTCAATAGCTGTTTTCTCAGGGGTCTGGTTTGCCGATAATAATAATTTGAGTCTTTTTTCACTGTCATTGACAATACTTTCTACTGCTTCTGTTTTACTATCTATAACTTTATTTTGCGACATGTTACCTGTTGTCAATACTGACTTATTTAATTCCAGATTGTCAGGTAAAGTTTCATCAACATCCATAGGTTCACAGCTGTCATTTTTGTTCTCAATTTTTTTAGTGAAAATATTATCTGTATCTTCATCATTATACTTAAAACTGCCTTTTTCTTTATTTTGTGGTGTATCATTGGTACTAGAATATGGTTGACCTACGGGAACACACTGGTCATCATCATGCACCTTTTGGTCAACATTTAAATGGTCAGAATTTGAGTCAGATTCATATACTGTGATTTGTATTGTCTTAGTAGGATCTGTATTAAATACACTTTGCAATGCTTTGTCAGTTGGATTAAGTGACGATGGTGAAAATAACTTCTCATTCCTAATTTGTTTCACAGAATCCTCTATATTAGATTCCACTTTAGACTCTATCTGTGTACTTTTTATTTTCTTATTAGAAGACAGATTTAACTTATTGCTGTTAGATGTTTTTGACAAATCAATATTATTTGTGTCATCAAGTAAGTCCTTCTTCCCTGGTTTCTTAGCAATTTCACTATCACTGTTGCATTTTAAATCTTTTAAAGCTGGTTCTGAAAGACTTGTCCATGATTTAGCTCTCTGTCTTTTACTTTTAGAGCTCCTAATGTCCACCACTGCAGAAGAACTTTTATTTAAAACATTTCTTGTTTTCCTAGATACAATTTTAATTTCATTTACAATTTCTGAACTGGATTCTGACAATTTATTTCTATTGTTATTGGGCGCATCATTATTATAAATAATACCCTTTTCTTGGGATATTACATTTGTCACTGTTGCCTCTCCTGAAGTTGTTTCATTTTCCTTATTTGAGGTATTATGTTCCTCACAACTACTTGTCTCTTTATATTGAGCTTTGTCTGAATCAGTACTTATATTATTCTTAATACTAAGTCTTGGGCTCTGTCGAAGGCCACTAGGGGACTGAGTTTGTTCAATGGTTACACTAGGACTGTCACGAGATTTTTGTAAAGATGATTCTGGTTCTTCAACAATCATTTCTTTTATAAGTGGTTTTTGAGCTACTTCTGGTTCCACTGAAATTAGGAATAATTTATGCTTTAATAAAAAATTGTTGGCTTGAGCAACAGCGTAGGTGGTGCGACAAGCTATGCTCTGTGATCCTAAACCTGTATGACCAGCGGCAGAATTATGTAGCAAAACCCCTTAGGGGATACCTATATCCAGCAGTGAACAAAAACACACTGTTGATTTTGAATATATTTATTACCTACAATTAAGTAAAATAAAAAAATTATCAAATACACATAACATTATGCCTGTAATCCCCAAACAAGTAGGCAGAGGAGTGTAGAACACTCCATGTTTCACCAGTTACATCCCACTATGAAATAGGTGGTGAGCTTATTGCCATACACCGGGCACGAAGCCAGACTTCAAGCCACTACTAGAAAATCTAAATTAGAAAAATTCTATAATGCTCGACCCGGGAGTCCAATCTAGGACCTCCCGAACGGCTATCGCACTTGCAACCTGCACAACTAATGAGGCTGTCAATATATATCAAATAAAATGTTTAAAAACCTTTTTCAGCACTTCCAGAGTCTTTCCTATTCCGTCTGGTCTGTCTGGCTGGTGTTAGTGGAGCTTCATTGTCACTACCTAAAACATTTACCATAAAACCAAAAATAACAGTGATTATTCTTCCTAATACAAACTGACAAGTGATTTCAATTTATCGATATAAAGTCAATAATGAGCACTCTGGCATAGTCTTGTTCTAATTTTAAGTAAACATTTGAATATATATAATGAGACTTATATGACTAGACCAAGTCCAAAACTTGTGAGGAGTCTTGTGGGCCATATAGACATTGTAACTACATATGTAACAGTAAAAGAGCACAAGCAACAATTCACATCCGTAATACCAGAACATCTTTATGTACATAAGAATTCTGCATTTTAAATGTTTGTCATGGCAACAACAATATAACCTCTGTCGAGATTATAGTATATACTGGATTGTTCCAGTAAGTAATTATAATAGAAGGTTTATTTTTCTAATATCTCCCTAATTTATATATCTATTAAGTGGATTTAATGATTAATATAACATACCAACTTGTGAAGTCCTTCTTGCTGCTCTTTTGGCTCTAGGGGAGTCAATTGCTTGTGTTGATTCTAATATGATACTACTGTTTGATTTGATCCTGGCACTACGTCTGGATGGTGTCACTGGTTTCTCTTCAATTACTTCTACTTCTTTTCCTGCTAATTTTTTTGTTGTTCTTTTTGGTGTAATATTTTCAGGAGCTATAAATAAAAAAAAAATACTCCTGAAATTTTATACATATACAATGGTATTTAAGTGTACATAACATTTTAAAGTGATGTTACTAAATTAAATATAGATTTGAACTGATTTAATTTTAATACAGAAATGAAAACAAAGGCATGCTTGATTAATTCATGCATACAATGTAAATTTGACAAGTTTTCTTATAAGACACAAACTTCAACAACAATTGCACATTAAAAAAATTTAGAGAGATAACAATATAATTTCTAAATAATAAAATGATGTTGTCAGAAAAGATTAATATGTTCTCAATAAACATCATTAAAAACAATCAGGTTGAGTGTTAAAAGATGACCACATTCTAACAGGAATATTATACACATTGACATAAATAGGACTACAAAGATGTAGTATACTTGTACTAGTATACTTGTAGGGAGAGCTTGTTAGTAAAGTTGTTAAAAAGAGAATGTATTCTCCATTATTTTTCATTTTATGTTAACAGGGGAGACAAGTTTTGAAAGTTTACATGGCTGTTATTATCTCAGGTGCATGGCCAGATTATGATCTTGAAAAAACAATAACAGTGACAGCAAATTTGAAAAGATTGTTGAGGAGGCCAAGACCAACAAAAGGCTGTTAATTGTAATAAGTGTTTGTCACAATATGTGACAAACATTTAATACTGAAATATAATAAGTATATTCACCATTTTCATCAATGAGATCCAACTCAGGTTTTGCTGTCCTTCTGCCACCTCTTTTCTTGGTTGGTGTGTTAGGTGCAGAAGATGACTTAACTTCATCTGAATGTTCCACAGACAATCTCCTTCTGAGACGAGTGACCGGTGCTGGTATACAAAGATTTTATTAATATTTTTGTTTCATTGTGTGATTTGTAATATATAATAACAATGTTGAGTAATGTTAGACACATGAAAGGGAACATTAAATGATTTGTGGATGGAGCAAAGCACAGAAGAGTGTGCAGGAATATAATAAATGGATTAATGCAGTGTGGAATGTGTGGCAAGATGTATGAGAAGCAAGATGGTTTATCTGGAATATCATGCCGGTGTATGCTCCATGACTGTAAGTAGTGAGAGAAACCCATGCCCAGTAGGCAAAAGTAAAAATTATTGCAGTGAAAGACAAATGTCAATGAGTAATAGGAGAAATAAAATATTCAAAATATTCATATTGTTCCATATAGATATTCCTCAATATTTCAAATGATGTAAACTTCCAGTAATTAGCACAATGTCCTTATTGGTCTTTTCCTTATTAGAGGTACACATTTACTTTTATTAAAAATATCTTGCAGGCAGTGGCATAACATGGGTTTCAGCCGCACAGGGTGTAAGAAAATGTTGCCATTTCCTTAAACATTCCTATGTGTTGTTTCATGAAAATGTTATCAAACAAAAAAAAGAAAAGCTACTGTTGTCTCTTTATAAGTTTATACATTTGGCCCTCTGAAAATCTCGATGAGCAAAAAAAAGAACACCTATTGTTGACTCTTTAAAAGTTTATGTTTGGCCTTCTGTGAATCTCAATGAGTAAAAAACAAAAGAAAGGCTATTGTCACCTCCATGACAACCAACACTATTTTGCTGCGGCCTAAAAGTGCCACCTGGGACTGACCACCCCTATCACTATGCTATGTTTGAAGGCCATTTTGTTCACCAATTTCCTAACATCTTAAAGAACTTCCAATTTAAACAGCTAAAAAACAAAGTCAATCTTTCACAAAAATACACTTGCTATTCACAAGTATCTAAGAGCTGAAAGATAACTTATACTTATTAAGTTATCAATCTTCTGAGTGCCTACTCAGAAGAAGTTTTCTGGGAGATTAACTTTGTTTAGTATTAGCTGCTTAAATTGGTAGTCCTTAAAGATATTAGAAAATAATTGAGCAAAATGGCCTTAAGGATATTTTTAAATGTGTACTTTCAATAAAGAAATCACCAATAACGACATACAACATGAGAGCAGAAAGTAGTCTGATATTTCTCTACAGAAGAAAGCAATATGTTGCAATTCCAAAAAAAGGAAAGAAACATATTGAAATTACAATACATAGGCACTAGGTTAGAAGCATAATTGATAAGCATAACGGACATTTGTCATGTAACGTATTAATAAAGTAAATAATTTGTTTGTTAAACTATATATTATAACCTTAAATATAGTAGAGTCTACTGAAATGATCTATTGTGAAACACATGGCAGCTGCTTTTCCATTGTTGTGAACTATTGTGAAATATGGTGTTCATAATTTAAAGGTGTTACGACGATTTGGCTGCATTTACATCGCTGCAAGCTCAGTAGATTTTAAATTATACCGGCGTAAAGCAAGGTCAAGTGAAGATACTGAAGTGCTTCGGAATTTATTAAATTAGATGACTAATCCGCTTTTACGTAATTATTAAGAAAACGTAAATCAAAGAATACATTCTTATAATTAAATAGAATGTGTAATAGTTTATAAAGCGATGGAATAAGGAAGACCACATTTAAATGAAAATTGATAACACGCAATTTCGGTTGCGCAGCGTGTTCACAGACTTGTTTTAAGGAACAAATAAAACATCTACATACCTTTAACGCCACTCTCGTCTTCCATAATTCATATATTTTGCCGTCTTTATGAGTTTTTCTAGTAAAACACAAACACGTGTGACGAACCAAATGCTTTGAAATCACACTATGAAGCTCATACAACGTCGCAATGGTCGAACAGCTGTTAAGACGCCGCGAACTGTCAATTCAAATGTGAAGCGACGCGGAGAATTTCTGCAATAGCAACACAGTTTCATCCGGCATGACCATAAATGTAATGATACAATACAGCAACAATTTTCATAATTTAGTAAGAAAACGTGTTCTTATATATGTTTATGTGAATTAATTATTTAGCTAATTAATAATAAAGTAATTGGCGAAACATATAGTACATTGCGGCCTTTCGCTTTAGTATATACATTTTTGCGAAGAAAAGCGCAGGCTAATGGTGAAAATTTAAGGCGAAGATATCTATAATTATAAATGGATCTAGTTTCTAATAAGGACATCATTCGGTAGTCTTTGTGAATTAGACTAATTTCAAAATATGGTAAAATTTTCTCTTACACCCTAGTGTAAGAATAGTATAGTAGTAAGTAAGTTGTGTCAGGACACAAAGATCCTAAATATTTACGAGAATAAAAAATAACATCCTCATTGTGATGACAAAGTATGGTGTTTTTAATATAAAACAGAGGCTTAAGGTTAACTGCAGATTTAATATTACATCTGAGGATTAAGATGACCACCACGTAAATGAGAATTGGTAGTCACATTTTGAGACACATAATAACATTATACATAGACATACCAATACACAATTTATTTAAATAATTATTTCTTCACACTGTCCCGTCCCGTCCCGTCCCGTCCCGTCCCGTCCCGTCCTGTCCTGTTATATGAAGTCCTCAACACGTGTGTAACAAACTCTAAACAGGAGAGATCCTAAGGTACAGGTATTAACTGCATTCAAATTAACATAAGTATGCTATGTGCAATGCAACCTAAATATTATAATGATTATACTGTCACTAAAGTCTTAGTTTTCTTATCTAATTATGTTAAACGTAACATCAGATCTGTAATCCTCGAGGAGGTAGGCAGAGGCTTGTACTACATTTCTTAGGCTTGACTAGTTTACGTGGAATACGCGGTAAGGTGCTATAGCCATGGACCGGATACAAATCCACATTCCTAGCCACTATTTGAAATTCTTGCTGCAAATTCTAGGTAGAAAAATGCAATAGTACCCGATCCGAGATATGAACTCAAGACCTCTCGATCGGCAGTCTCGCTCGCAATTACTAGACGAATAAGGCAGCAAATCCAGTGTCATTAATATTGACAGTTAACAATCATTTTCTTATTGACTAATTTATTTACGACTATTTTTCATAAGACGACGTTTACTATATTTTCATATAAAATAGGTAGGTATTAGGAGCTAGGCAAGAGATACTCTTTGATATTAATTTCCTATTTTCACACGATTTTATTTTCTCAAAATGTGATTTTTATTAATTCCGTACAAGAAAGGTCCAGAACCTTTCGTATTAAACATTTAATGGGCATCGTTAGCTATCAAATGTTCAATTGTTATCGTTAGCAATTCTTTGGAGCAAGGTATAATAGTTGAGATGTCCCCACATTAGGCTTGAGAGGGTGCACACTCAAAAAGACATCAAGGGTACAGAAATGGCTTTATATCTTCCTGATGACCCTCCTCAGAAATTACGCTCGACGACGCCAGGCCCATTTCTCTCGCCGAGACATCCGCCTGGACACCTTTGTAGAGGCAGATTAGGAACGTGAATGGCTCTTAATATTATTTATTGGCAACGAAATGGATAACCATGAGGACATTTTAATAAAGCTTTTTATTGTTATTGTTATGGGGCCCAACATTCATTTTATATTTAAATTGCGCAGCTAACTTCTTCTTCACGAAATTAAACTTAATATTGTAGTTATCTCCGGGTAGCTAACCATAATCAGTTTATATAAGTTTTGATGTTACTTAAAAAGTTAATTAAACTTAATTTCATGAGACGCTACGCAGACATTTCTTAAAATATCACATGAATATTTTTTAACCAAACAAACACAAAAAAAATCAAAGTGCATTTTACATTGTTGCTTAAATAAGCTGTTATTTTAAGCTTTCCGCGAGTTATTGTACTCGTAGGTTATTATTTTGTGAGACAAATAGAGGCTGGTTAAAAAATTGGACTGCCCCTGGGAGGCTGAACTTTCGCAGACAAAGCGAGGACGATGACAAAAGGCGGATGTGCCCGGGACCACCGAGATCAACTATTTTCATACAGTGAAACCCAACCGCGAGTTGCCTTGTCGACTACGTTGTGAACTATTGTTCGATTTTTGTTACCAACTTTTTATGTTTGTCGAAATTAAATAGGCAGAAACTGAAGTTGATACCCATAGTTTTATATTTCGTGTCCTACCAAAGTTTTATTACAATCCTACAAAGATTATTGGCAGATTGTAGGTGAATTAAAGACAGTATTTTCGTTAAACTGGTTAAACAAGGTAAAATTATTTTAGTTAGCTTAATTAGTTAAAAAAGGTGGCAAAATTCTGCAATTACGTTGGACTGATAGGGAGCGTTCAAGTATTACTCTACTGTGAGGACTGCGAGGAGGAGTAGAAATTATCTGTGACAACCTCGAATAGAAAGTATTTGTGCTCTGCAAAATTGGTTGTAGAATTACATGTACATATATACATATGTATATGAGCTGCGTAGACAGTTCCAAGCGAAGTGGCGTGACATTATTCAGGCATATTATTATGTTCAGCATTGGAACAGAATAGGCTGTTAATAACGAATATTAAAGCCGATTCACTTGAATATGTTTACTACATATACTCATTTAAAGTTTATTTATTAGTCGCAATATATGAATTTCTTCAATCTTCCGAATGAGATTTATTATAGCCAATAAAATATACAGTGCCAAACATAGAGAAAAAAATCTTATTGAAACGCATTCTATACTATATTATTTGCGGCCTTCTGTATAGATTTTTACGACGACTACAACAAGTAATTAAAATACCGGATAATTGATTTTATGGTCAAATTTTGTTTCGTAAAGACCAATGCCTCACAGTGGCCTTAGACGCGCTGGTGGTGAATTGTTTTTCAGTTTGAAGGGGAAAAATTAGTACCAAGTAAACCTAACCAATGTGGATATACAAGTTAGGATGGGAACCTTAAAGGAAATTTACGAGTGATGATAGGATCATAATATAGTAGTAGACGGATTAACGATTAGAGTTTTGTTCATATTACCGCAGCTGCTGTAGCGGTCAATTGCGAGCGAACCATGAAGTGACGTAATATTGACGTTATAATAATCGTTTAAAATTAAAATATATAGTAGGTATATATAAAATACAGAATGGAGGAATTTTAACGATATTATATGCTTTAGCATTAATAAAACTAAGTACGGGACTATTACAAGGACATAGTATTATTGGTTGCGGAATAGATATTATCAGAGAAATTCTCTGTGTAATCGCTTTGCTTGGAGGGTTTCTCGACCGTGAAATTGTAGATTCTCGGCTAATAGACCGTACCGTTTAATATAATATAATGTCATATTTTTAGTCAACAAAAAACGAAGTACCTACGCACTTCGGATTCGTTTTTATGTCATACGATTATCCGAACGCATGTTGTAATATTGATAATCACATTACTTTTATATGAACATTGAATTCAGTTAAAACGGGTAGGTACTAAGTATCTTCCGATGATGAAACTTCACATTGGACAAATTGTTTCAAATACCGTGTAACATAACATTGTTACATATAAAATTCTTTCGTGGTTTTAAAAGTATGACATAACATCACGCTTGTATTTACTCGAAGGGGTAGGCAGATGTATGTAGTATAGAGGTAGTTTCAAGTGTTATGTAATGCGTCTAGTGCAATACGGGGCGAGCCTGTTGCCATACACCAGACTTAAATACAGAATGCGAGATATTATTGGAAATGTCAAATTAGAAATAACCAATAATAAATACTACCACCGGCCGAATTCAGGACGTCTCACTAAGCAGCCGCGCTTGCAGCCACAAGAACAACGACGCAAAGTGAAAAGTTTAATTGCGATAGGGTTTTTGGTGATTTCAAGACAGGCAGCCCTAATGGTTGCCATTATAAGCTCGCTCGAACATTAATTGCCGCTCGTCAGTTTTACCGAATACTTTTTTGCCAAAACTGCTTCGGATAACTTCGCTTCTGTGTCCCTAAAATATTTTAGTGTCCGTTTGAAATACATAACTCGCTCTTCCTACGACCACTGTGGCTAATACAGTTTCCTATGTGGCGCATTAGATCGGTACCTTTCATTTATTTGGCTCTTTTTGCGAATTTGTTGACTGAGATTCATATATGAAAGAAATTGTATAGATATGCATACATAATGCTATTTGGATAAATATTTTACTGCATATGAATTTATGTATAAGCGTTTACGGACGTAAGATATTGAATATTTTACGTACCGTTATTATCAAAGGAATCCTCTATACAAACTACTGACTAAGGAAGAGATTCGCCCTACCGTGTAATTGCGGACTCGCAGCTAATAGACTTGATAATTTATAAATTTAGATAGTGCTTCGGTCATCTCGTAAAAACAAAAGTCTATCGTTCAAAAAAAAAAAAAAAAGTAACTTCACGCCTGTAATCCCCGAAGAGGTAGGCAGAGGAATGCAGAACCACTCCCACGT
>DWTO01000769.1:0-18934 GCA_018244755.1 Jemadia pseudognetus | reverse complement strand
CATTTGAGCATTTAAACATAACATCGCTCCTGTAATCCCCGAAGAGGTAGGCAAAGGAGTGTAGTACACTCCCACATTTCACCAGTTACGTTTGCGTCCCACTATGGAATAGGTGGTGAGCCTATTGCCATGCACCGGGCACGTTACCAGCTTCCAAGACACAACTAGAAAATCCAAACTAGAAAAATCCAGTAGTGCCTGACCCGGGATTTGAACCCAGGACCTCCTGATTGAAAATCGCATTTGCAACCAACACTACCAACAAGACAGTATATGTTTAACGGATGAGAGAGGAATATGAGACGGTCACATAAATTGTTATTTATTTTCCGCTACGAGGCCGCTAGCGGTCGCCGGACGAGTGGGCCATAAATTAATTAGTTGTGCACACTTTTAATATGATTTACGCGGCACCTTAATTATATAACATGGCGATTTGCGGGTAGCTCGATATCATTCCGGTTTAATAAAAGAGCAAAACTCACTTGCTGCCATTTTGTCCATGAGTCTTACTGTAGCTGGAGGTTTCTTGCAACTAAAAGCTTCTTGAAGATTGGTGGACATAGTATTAAGATAATTCCTTTTCATGGACTCTAGCGAATCTCCAGGGATAAGTTTAATAGTACAGCCACAGTTAAAGATTACTATTTTATTCTTGTATTTATTCATTGTGTTATTCATCGCGCTTATTTTTAGCTAAGTTTCACGCTAAAATAAAAAAATCCTATTAAACATATCTATTTATTTTCATTTAAACACATATGTTATATAGTCATAAAACTGTACATGGAGATTACAAACGTACCCATGTATAAAAATAGTGTTCAAATTACGTACATGCCTATATATAAACAATACAAAACACTTTTATTATCCATTTGATAAATGACGCCTTTAAATGCTTCATAATGATATCAAAACATTTCATTAATAAAAAAATTACTCAATATACTCGACTGTCAACAAATGAGTGACTACGTACCAACAGTCCTTTATAAATAATTATATACTTAAATTAAACAGTAAAAACTTGATTTTAATATTTATGACTGCCTCATTAGTGAGCGAGGATGTACCATTTTCATCAAAACCGTTCAGACCTCCATGGTAAGAGATACCGTACCTAAACTTGACATACTTAAACTTCTTACAAGAGCATTTAATATATTACTCAAATGTACACCGATTATTGAGCTATTCGTATTTAGATGCAGTCCCACCATGAACGCTCTTGATTCACCTACGATCTGGGAACTGATCTCATGTAATATTCATGGAGACGACTGTACAGGCTCGTTACATGGGTATTTACTAATTGCGTCAACAGTTATGTCTCAAACATAAGCAAAACATATCCTAAAGATTAATTTCGAATGATGTACCGATGCTCAACTCTGATATATACCAGTATATACTTAATTAATATTAATTTTACATACATACATACATATCTACACGCCAGGTCGCTTACGGGGTAGGCAGAGAGCACCGTGTGGAAAATATCTCTATCCTTAACTCCTTACAGATCTACCTTATTTTCGTATTAATTTTATTATAAATATTAATTAATTATTAAAATTCATACAACAGTTGCATATTGTATGAACGTGTATCGTGCCCAATTCATTTGCAACACACGCGAATTTATAATTTACAGAAAAATCCCCAGTAATCGAATATATCATTAGAAACTGAAAATATTAATAGTGCTTTTTGTACGTGTTATATTTTACAATTATGTAAAATATAACACGTACAAAAAGCACTATTATTCTTATTACATAATACTATACTATATACTAATACTATACTATATACAATACTATTCTTATTACATATTATACATGTATGTTCTTTTATATATAGGTACTTACTTATTGTTGAATGTATATACAACTATTGATGATACGATATTCTTTTATTTGCTAAAATGCCACGGTGTAATAAAATACAAAGAAGGACTAGTCCCGTTTTCTCTTTGAAATTCTCTTCTCTTGAAAATTATATTACCATTTTGCTCCAAAAAGGATAGAAAAGAAAAGCTAATATATTTACTGGATTAGCCGTTCGCCAATATTGCGAACGTCTTTAACGTTTCTCCCAAAACGAGGAACATTGGGGTACGGCCAAATGAGGATTTTATACGACGTGATATTTATTATGAAACAGAGTTAGTGTAAATTCCAAATGCAATATTAGGGTGTACACATACCCTTTATAATCAATTATTTTAATGATTATCTATTGAAACTTGATATCTGTATATATTCAATATGGCATAATAAATCCCTGAGTAATCATGGCATAAATGCAGAAGCAAAATTTTATTTAAAAATTAATTAAATTGGGTATATTTATATTTTATTTATATGTACATAATCAGGTACACATATGGTTCGATCCATACTGTACATCGCGTCGATGTTTGTAAATGAATGACTTTAAATTGAATTTTACGAATGTGAGATTGTGACGCTGTGGTACGAGTCCGCGAACACGATAATGTTCGGACCTAAAATGAAGAAAGCAGACATTCGTAATATGTACAAATATGTTATCTATAGAAAATACCTAAGTGTATTCTCCTTGTACTAGACATAACGGGTTGGTTACGTTAATTTACAAAACCCAATTAGTCGCTGTCCATCTGTCCGCTTGTCTGGTCATCTTGTTGCCTCGAGGTCCGCTGACTAACTCAATAATAGACCCACCAACGTACGTACTTACTGTAATACGCATATTTTTTTGTATTAAGGGAATTATTCTAGTCCTGTATTATTCTTCATTTTATGAACTATTTTTTTTAATACGGAAATTTAATTTATTATGCAATTTGCAGTAGCTTAAGAGTTCATAATATGTGCTCTGTTCCGTAATTTCGTAAAATTTATAGACTATAGACAAGTCATATTTGATATCAACTAATGTACTAATAACTAATAATGAAATGCAGGATATGAAATATGAAAATTAGATCAATAAGTTGCAATTGTATCGAACCACCATCAAAGACGAACCACTTGGAGGAATGAACGTAATCGAAATAATACATAAATGTGAAATGCCTACAACATTGTCTTCAACTTAATAACATCATTTTAACATCTTACGGCTTTAAAAATAGCGTCTGCTAAACGATTGATATCAAATACAATCGTTATAATACATTTTAATAATCACAGCTAAAACAATTTGGACCTATTTGTTATTAATACGAGTAAATGTATCAATCAAAGTTAGTTAATGTAGTCGCTTAAACATTAAACCATTTCTAGCAATTCGTCAGTACTACCAGTATTTATTAGTCGTAGGCTGCTGTAGTATGAACTAGTAGTGATTATTGCTAGCGGTCTCTTGTTGGTGACGAATCGCCAGTAATCAATTACTCTAAGCCTCAACGAGACCGGGCGCACGTAACATAATATACGTACCCGTAGAATGAAATCAGGCCAGTGGAATTCTAGAAATTACCAGATATCCTCAATCAATGTTTCCTACAGAAGCTTAGTGCGTAGGGACTTGCTTAAATGCTTACTAGAACTCACGTAGCAGAAACTCCGACACAAATTGGTTCCAACTAATTATCACAGATTTCGCCTTACTACAACTATGAGCTAGACATGTATGCGAAGATTACATTAATGTTCGTATTAGGAGATGGCGAACAGTTATCCAATTAAGCTATTACGAACCACTGCATTGCATGAAACTCAGCAAGAGCTTAATTGAATTTGTCTTGTTAAATTATTGTCTGCGAATCGCTATAGCTAGAGCATAGTTCTTAAATATATGAGGACACACTTAAGTATTTTGTTCCATTAATTTTATTTAACTCTCTTATTGTAGCATTCGATATCTTATTGAAAAAAAAGCAGCTCTCAAGGAACCACGCAATGATGGTAAAATAATTATAGACTTTAGGGAAAAATTCAAGAGGAGCTGATAATGGATACTTATAGGTATCAATCATCTTGAGCCATTTAAAGAATGCGTGCCTGGTTTTCTCTTCATCAATTAAAAACAAATGCGTCTAATATTTGAGTAATGAAATTACACTTGCAATATAGTTATAGTGGTAGCATAGAAACAACATTTTAAAATCAAAATAATAAGATATCGCGTATAAAATAAAACATGATTGAAAAATACTGAGGTAACTTGACAAGTAGAGCATGAACATTGCTAATATTATTAGGGCGAACAAAATCCTTAGTCAGTAGTACAGATACTGGAACGCAAAGATCCAATATGAGATACTGGGATGCTGGGTATAACATATTTCCACCGAATCAAGATAAAGGCCCAATATTCGCTGGCCGGGAGATAGCTGTCATATCTTCGGTGCTACCCAGATAGAATTCTTATTTAATAAACTTGTTTACTGACCTGTAACATTGTCGTGTACCAAATTCTTTATATATATATATATTCTTTATATATATAATAATATAATAAATGCTGTATCTCAAGAATATCTACTACAGGTGATAAAGAAAATACGTCCTACTCATATTGACTGAATAGATTGTCTCAAGAAATCCAATAGAAACGATTGTATAAAAACTTTTATATTACAAATTACCCCTCATAACTTACCTATAATTGATTTAAAAAGCGATAATAATGAGATTCTAGTATTTTGTAAAAATAATTTCAAACTCCTTGCGATCAAACGAACTGGATATTGTGTGTATGAAACAGTAAGAATAAATAACGCAACGTGCTAGTTATTTGGTCCCCATCCGACTGAGATTGATAGCTGCGATTCATGTTTGTCCAAAACCACAGAAATGTTGTGTGTGACAGGTTCCCATTACTCTTTCATCTTGATTTCAAATTGCTAGTACCAGCCACTCCGGTTTGCGTGTGGGTTATATATGTATATTGATTTCCTTTTTGCTACTTATTACATATTATAATTTAGATATCTCTGTTGTAATAATTCGCAGTTGTGCATTAAGTTTGTATTTTTTTACATCTAAAATAGCTTTAATTTCAAGTCTCATACCGGTATGGATGTGGTCTTATCTACGTTTAACATTTCATTCTTCGACATGGAAGTTCCCTTAGTACGAGAAAGGATAAGATCACAGCTTACAATATCGCTCTGGTGTGAGTGAGTGAGTAGACTTCAAACGTCTTAGTCAGTATTAACGCGGGCTTTTAGACGCGTAAAATTTCACGATGTTTAGTATCAATACAATGCAAGTTATATTTAGCGTTAAAAGTGTACAAACGCCAGAAGGGCGTGGCAGTGTTTCGAATCTCGAACCTTCCGAGTGCAAGGCAAAAGAATTCTTAGTTGGGGTGATACAACACTCAGTAAAATATTTGTACTGTATAGTATAATTTTACCACGTAAACATACCGATACATGAAAAATGAGATTGGCGGTGTTTTTTTTTTCATCAAAAAATTCTTATGGGGCGTTCTACTGACTTATACATTAATCAATAATAATAATACAATACCTGATAACACATTTTTTTCCAATCGCCCGCCATCTTACATGTACCCACAACTACCTCTTAACACGTAATTCACGAGCTGCAAAAGTTACAGTATGTAATAATCAAACTCTGTATTGATTGTCGAACTACGCAACTAAGTATTAACACAAAAAGTTACCGCCTCGCAGGAACTTCGTTCATTAATTTGTTTGATTGATATTGGTAACGAACTGTTAGGCGAGTAATTATATAGATTTCAGCGTCGTATATGCCGAATGTACTTCAAAAGATTCAACATATGTGTTCTTATTTTAACTTTGTTTAATCCACGCATCGTTTGTTGTTATTTTCGTGTAAAATTGAACGGATTTATTATTAGGAGGCTTAGGTTCAAATTTCCTGTTTTCGTCAATTAATATTGAATAAGATTTTTTTCATTCATTTGAAATACTTCATACACAACGCTATTTGTTACAACAGTTCTTGTTTCAGAGTAAGTCTACCAACGGTCAATTTTATCTATAGATTGTATGAATAAATCGAGAGTGATTTTTCATGCTGAAATATTAGCGGTTTCAGCCGCTGTATCTCCCGAGTAGGGTCCGAGCCTTTTAATAAACTCATTTTTTTCTCCAAGTGGTAGAAACGGGAAGTATTTTTCGTAAAAAAATTGGTACTCCTTTCTCATTCATAAATCTTATACGTTTATATAAGGTTTAAAAATTTGATTCAGGATAATTTATGCAATATGATATTTATAATAACATATATTTATTACAAATTTCACAGTACATATTGCAACCTATATTTATTGTAACACCCACTGCTATATAGGTTGTACTCGTACCTACATACTTAATGACTAGTGGAATTATTCTCTACCTTATATATACAGACCTACACAAAGTGTACAAATATTTATAGTGATCATTATTTCTATGTAAATTGAACCACTCTTTTGCGAGACGGAAGCTACCTGTGCCCTTAGTTTCATTATATGCAATTTACGATATACGAATACGCTTTGAAATAACCGCCATTTTATATTTCCAGCGTTCCGATATTTCTGCCTACTTTCCATAAACATCAATATTCAAATACGTGGCCTCTAAAAACTCATACGGTCCAGCTTTTTATGACGGGGATATTTTTCATCGCCTGAATATTAAAGTGGAAATCCCGCGCGGATCGTAGCGCCAATTGAGCCATATTTTCACAGGCCGACCTTTGAATATTCTATTGAGGTTGAAAGGTTTCGACCGAAATTGTTTGAGCTATAGCAGAGAAAACTTGGAACATCGCAGACGCGTGTGAGTGAAAGAAATGCCCGCGCCATACAACCATTCCAATCTATTCTGAAACCCACAATATCCAAACTACTTAGTCCACTGTTACTGTAATATCACTGTGGCGTATGACTGAAGAAATAGCCGCGCCGTACTTACTCACCACCTATTCCATAGTGTGACGTAAACGCAACTGGTGAAACGTGAGAATGTACTATACTCTGCTACCTCTTCGGGGATTACAGGCGGGATGTGACATTTTGATGTTATGATATTTTTAACTACTTTTAGTAATTTGTATATACAAAAATATAATGATTACTGTCTGCTAACAATATCGTAACAAAAGTTTGTTAACAACACTTTAAGTGCTGTAAAAAAATAAAAAAAACACCTTTATAGTAGTGTAGATATTTGATATGTATTACATAAACATATGTATTATATTATTTGTTATGTATGTATTATTTTGTTTATAGTAGTGTAGATATTTGATATGTAATACATATGTTTATGTAATACATATCAAATATGTACACTACTATAAAGGTGTTTTTTTTATTTTTTTTAAGCACTTAAAGTGTTGTTAACATGTATACATACATATTCACAAAACGGGTAATTTTCACGGTCCTTTTAACAGTTAACAATTAATAGTTTTATAAATGAAAACTTAATGAGAAATTTGAAAATTAGATCCAGGTTCAAAACATAGTTTTAATTTATGATTTTTAATGATCATTTCGATTTAACATTTAACATTTAATGATCATAACGATCATCAAACATTTAATGATCAAATTATCTACTCGTACTCGTATGTACGAGTATAGGTACATATTTGGTGAGTATGCTCAACAACGCGACAGACCGAAATTGTTACTCAAGTGAGTAAACAGCAGTATATGTACTTATAGTTGATTTTCTGTTTTAATGTAATGTTCTGTCATAACCGTGTAAATACCGTATAATCATTTAAAACATGGCCGTTGGACAGACTGGTGGTTAGTTCAAAAGTGAGTGAACCTTGCTCCCAAGCCGGAGGTCGTGGTTTCCATTCCCACTCAGGTCAAATATTTATTTGATAATAAGTGTTTGTTTTACGCTCGTGTATAAATAAAATCTATATGAGTATGTATTTGTATATAAATACAGGTCAATAGGCTAACTCCGATGTATTAACAAACCAAATCACTTATGCTTATTCGGAACGAAATTCATTATTTAGTGTATTCCCCTCCGTCCTACCCAACTGCCACTAGCGATAGACCGGATGGTATAAGGCCTACGGGGCAGAGAATTCCAACGCCTATATTTCAAACAATCGCCGTTTTGTTCGGAACTTTTTTGTAATAGTCCGAATTAAATATAGTTATTTAAAGCCATGTATAGATTTACAGGGACTAACTAGGCTGTAATTCCCATTCATTACTTTCTACCTTTATCCTAAAGCATTTATATTTATCTACCTTACCTACCTTTATCTACCTTACCTACTATTTTATATTATATAGGTAATTATTAAAATAAAAACTCTAAAATAAGTGTAATAATAATTGGGAGTGTAATAAACTCCTTTGCCAACTCTTCGGGGATTACAGGGGTGATGTTTATTTTTTTTATACTACGTCAAAAATGATTTTAGGCCATCAACGAATACCAAAGGACCGATTGTAGGTGAACAAAGATTTTACACGGTAGTAAATAAAATACTAGTATCATGTAGAAAGGTACCAGTTACATCCGTTATAGGTAAAAATCCGTAAAATGTTTGTTCTCGAACTGTGAGCATATTTATGTAGTGCAAATTTTCGGTCTCTAATCCTGCCCTAAACAGTAACTATGTAGTACAATACTACCATACTACCCTAGTACCTATGTTCTGTACCAAGGAACATAACTACAGAGCAGTAGTGTAGGATGTAACGCAAAAATCCTCGATTGTATTTTATACAATATTAAGATGTATGCTATACTATGTAACTCCCAAATACATCATGGTCGTTTGACCTGAGAAAATAAAATGTCAGAGGGATTAAGTGCTAAAGCATAGGTGTACA
This sequence comes from Jemadia pseudognetus, assembly GCA_018244755.1. Classification (NCBI taxonomy): domain Eukaryota; kingdom Metazoa; phylum Arthropoda; class Insecta; order Lepidoptera; family Hesperiidae; genus Jemadia; species Jemadia pseudognetus. Next base: position 10,138 of record DWTO01000769.1, on the reverse strand, counting down.
ATCTAGCGCCGCCTACAATAAAACACGAGGGTTTTAACGACAGAACGTAAGAGAAAAAGAACATTAAGCCACAATTTATCACAGTTTCTGCGCCATTAAACAGGAAGCCTGCAAAAACCGTGCGTGATAAGCTCCATGAGAACTGAATTGTCTGCAAATGTAAAAATCATTGCCGTCATCATAGTATTCGAGATAAAATACGACGGCGGCTCTCGAGATCCTTTGTCACAGATGCGTATTTCCCTTTAAACCTGCAGAAACAAGGAGCATTATAAGGAATTGATTTTTGTAAACGACGATTTTATTCAAAATGCCGAGATAAAACGACGTAGAAGGGAGGGAGGCTTTGAAATATTTGTTTTGATAAATTGAGGAAAACACAAAAAGGAATGTTCCGGTTTCTACAGAGAATTATTAAATTGGAAAAATAATTTATTATTAGTTGAACGCTTGAATAGACAAATTTGTTTCTGAACTGAGGATCATGAAAATAAATTATGACTGCTATTGAAATGAAGTTCACCTTTTTCAGGAATTGTATATACTTTGAATAGGCGTTCTTAGCTATTGTGAGATGATAGCTCCGACCCAATTTTGGATCGGAAACCGTAAATCTTCTCAATTTAGAAATATGTATTTGTCGAATGATGTGCTTATATCAAATTATTTATATCAAAAAAGAACAAAATATTCACTTTAATTAATTTATTATTATAATGTCATTGACTAAAAATTATTTAGAACTAGGCATATCACATGGTGTAGCATATAATTATAACGAACACAATCAGTATGGTAGAGAAATTTCTGACCGATCGTAATGTATTTTCCTTACGTACGTCTGTACATAAGTTTTAAAATTTTAATCATTTTAAAAATTGACGTTTGCTTTGTTCCAGCTGACTTTCTAAGCTTATATTTCATGTTAATAAAAAAACCCATTAACATTTGGTAGTTAATGAGATTTTAATTGTAAGAAATAACCTTTGTTAATGGACATGCATAGATATTAGGTCCATTCACGCCTTTGTTTCGTTCAAAGGCTAATGGGGTCCCGTGTTGGGCGGTTATTCAAGTGTCAAGAAGATGAATGTCAGGTTATTTATGGGGTTGCCGTGAAAAAATGGAATTTCAGATACCTGCGCATGACGCTAACAGAGAACTTTCCGGAATATATACGGTCTGTTGAGTAATGTTGCTTTTTGTATTGTTTTCATCCCGCAGGTAAGGAAAATATTTTGCGTGTACAGTGCGTTGATGGCTTTATTAACATAAAAAATAAAGTTCGTTTTTCTAACCGTTCAAAATTAATTTGCATGTATATAGTAATTTTTATATAATGAACCCAAAACTATATAGGTACCTCCGTATTTTGTTATTATTTTCGTGGCAAAAAAAGGGCGTACTGTGGGCGGCCAACTGGAAAACGACCAGTGGGACGCCCGAGGTACCGATGGCTGGATGAAGCCCAGAAGGACCTTGCAGAGCTGAAAAAGTCCAACTGGAAGGAGTCTGCCCAAGATCGGTGCGAGTGGCGTCTCTTAGTGTCGGAGGCCAAGATCCTCTTTGGGTCGCTGAGCCGGCGTAGTAAGTAAGTAAGTATAGCCATACACCGGGCACAAATCCAGCTCTGAGCTACTAATGCGTAATAACAAAAATACACTGAACATTAAGTAGGCATGCTGTCCCTCTCGCACGCTCTATGTAAGATACATTCTTACATAAGCAGTTCCGGTTTGGCGCCGATGGCACTTGACCTTGCCGCAGGTCCGGGTCCGGTACCAGCGACAGTTTCACCCAAGTACATCTCGACCCAGCGGATCGACGTTACAACCTGACAGTTGTAGCCTTTCACGTGTATATAAATGATTGACATAACGTAAAGGCCTAACATCACGCCTATAATCCCCGAAGAGATAGGCAGACGAGTGTAGTACACTCCCACATTAAACCAATTTGCACAAGTTGCCAAGTGTTCTGAAGCTTTCCCTTTTATCTATCAATCGGTAAGTGTTCCAGAGGTTTCCGAAAGCTTATTAGAAGATTAAATGTTAACCTTTATTAGTACAAACACAACCATTTTATCCTCTTAGTGTTTGCTACATACAAATAATGAATCTAATAGCTAGTGTATACAATTCAAGCTTGTTCTAACAGAAAGTTCGAGAATTTATTTATCACCAAAAAACCATTGGCACTTATTTTCATACACTTTTGAAGGATAAATAGCAAAAAGACCAATACCTTATCAAATAGAAATCATCAAACACATTTCAACAGGAGTGTTAGTGCAACTTTCGATGACATAAAAACAACGAAGCGTAGGCTGTTCCGCTTGGAGTCAACCACCGTCGACCTTGGCGCGGAGTAAGCGCCACTCTCGGTTTCGTCTAGCCACACCGTTAATCAATGGTTCGATTGAAGCGGCGATCGCGTCGTTACTAGGCGCCTATGTGAATGTGCACATCGATAAGGGCGGTTCGTTTAATGCTTGTCGAATTTCGTCGAGTTTAAACGTTATTTGCTCTAATCGACATTTGACTATTTGTTATTTAGCTTTCAATGGAATTAAGGTATAATGCAGCATTGAACTACCCACATGATATCATTATTATTAATATCATTATTTTAAATGCTCCTAGATCGGTGTAAATTTGTTACGTTGTAACAAAACAAACAAGTATTAGAAATACATTTGGCGATATCATAAGCAGCTTCTTTTTTATGTATATACACGGACATTAATAAAAAGCACAGTAAAGAAATATAAATTTGGAAATATAAATGCCCTTAACATTAAAGTACACATATAATTATCACGCTTAAATATATTTAGTAACAACTCTTCATATTTACAGTATTTAAGCTAATCCGAACGCATATGTGTGTTTGTTATAAATTTATATCGAAATTCTACACCGATACATGCGACTACTTTAAACTAATCTAATTATTTATTGATTGGACAATGAACTAAAATTTTCTATTGTCTCCACAGATCGCGTCTCAATCAAATTATTCAGCAATTATCAGTTGACGTTTTTGCGCATCATCCTCGTGACTCGTGACTGCCATTGTTCGAGAATTGACAATGACATTCACGTGATGTTCGGTCGTCATCGTCAAGTTGACGGTCAACACAACTAGTTGCTTAATAATAGGAAAATCAAGGCTGTGCAATAGGAAATAGTCGAAGAGATTTTGTCTCAAGGTATAACAAAGAATTAAATTAGCAGATAGACACAACACAGATAACACAACGCCGGTAATCCCCGAAGAGGTAGGCAGAGAAATGTAGTACCTACATTTCCACGTTTTATCTGTTTACGTTCCATCATAGAATAGGAGGTGAGCCTAATCTTATACACTGGGCGCAAATCCAGACTCAAACCACCAAGAATATTAATTTAGAAAAACCCATTAGTACTTACCTAATTTAGGTATCGAACTCAGGACCGCCCGATCAGCAGTAGACGCAGTCAAATATATAGATACAAATGCAAGGAAGCAAATGAACCATTTTTCAGCTAATTGACATAGTATAAACAAGATTTAGGTATTCGTTTCAGTAGTTCGTGCACTTATTTGTAAAAATCAACTCTTGTAATCTCAACCAAAAACAAGATAAAAATATTCACATGAAGTAAACATTCCATTAAGTATTTTTTAGAAGCTTATTTTAAATAAGGTGTACAAAATATAAAAGAACTCGTGGATAAATTTACAAAATGGCCACAAAGTATGTTACCTCATAACATTTCGTAGAAAACGTACGAGGAAATGCCCAAAGGGAATGCGAAAGAGAAACGCAGCCAAGAAAATATTAAACATCCCGGCTTACATGTGTCAGATTCTCAGATGTACCAATTTAAATATGGAGCGGTGAAATTCAAAACTTGTCGGCGAATTTTCGTAGTCCGGCGTTGGCGTATAATTCAATATTCATGGCTGGCTTTTGAATGGGTGACTTCGTTCAACACTGACAAGTGACATTGATCGAAGAAATGTATATAAATAAGAATATATGTAATAAAAAGAATACTGAATATATTAAACACCACACAAGTGACACAGGATAATGATGGACTATAATAAAGTAATCTTTCATTCACATTAAGTGGATCAAATAAATTACGATCATAGTATACATCACAGTAAAGATATGAAACTAAGTACAAAGTAAAATTAAAGTTCAAAGTACAATTAAATAACTATACTGTGTCAAGCAAGCGTACGTTTTACCAAAATTATTTTATCACTAAAGTCAAAAGTGGCTTCCAGAGATTGATTTAAACGACATACTTTTCCCCAGCGCCACGCTTAGTTTGCCGCTAGTGGCACTAAAGTTGGTATCGTTGAATATCAAAGTGGGGAACGCTGGAAGTGGTGCACCTACACGAACCGCGAGTACCAGGTTGTCATGAATCGTAAAATTTAATTTCGCTCCAGATACGACTGTAGTGAGGACATTCGGAGCACGTAGCGCGGTGCGCTCTGATTCCTTTTTTATTATCCCTGCAAATGTGTATATATAGCAGCTGTTGCGGCAGCCGCTGCAATATTTTATTTTTATTGACTACGTAAAATATTGAAAAGCCTTTCTCGATCTTTGCACATGGTTAATGCGAAACCACGAACATATATGGGTTTTTATTTCAGAACGTTAATTATGTAACTTGTAATATGCAAAAGACCCAAAAAATAAGTAAAAAGTTAAGGAGCATTTTTTTTACCACCCAACCAAATACCTAAACAATTGAATGGTATGTAGATGAATTTTCATTGTCAACGTCTGTCAGAGATAACTTCTACAAAAAATATGCCGAAAAGTGGTAAAGTGTAAAGAATAGGATAATTATTATTTCATTTTAAATTGAAATTTTTTCAAAACATCAAATGACGTCACATTTAAGATGTCTTAATAATACGAGCAATTAGGGACAGACGAATAATATAGGTACAAGAAACATTAAATTTCGATTCGTTTTATAGGCAGAGAATTCAAACCAATGCTTTTGATACTGAAATGTCAATATGTACAACTTATATACTCGTATGTTATGAGTAATTCGTTCTACAAACGAAGCTAATACAAGCTAGTATTAATTAAATTTTGAACCCAATTATAAATGAAAAGTGGTAGTTTGTATTATTTACTTCAATAAAAATAGAATAATATTTGCTTCTTACAAAATTGTATCATAGCGTTGTAAGTACAAGTAAAACCAACGGTGTTAAATTTAGGCTAATGCCAGAACGCTTACTGTCTCATGAAAGAGACCAAAAGGACCGGTATTCTCTGTGACATAATCCTTTGATGTGTTTACAAAGGTCGGGCATACCGCAAGGCAGTGTTTTGGGCACCTTTTTAAAAAACAACTTCATATAGCGAAGTTATGTTAGATCTATGTCTGTTTTCGTATTCAGGACTTGGAATAATTGTTACTTTGCTATCATTAGCTTAACCCTAGCTAACCCTAGATGATTTAACTGAAAATTATTTCTGAATGCTTTGGACTTATCTTCGGGACTCGGAAAGTAAAGAACCATCTTAGTATCATTTCGGATTCACAAAAATAATTGTCTAAGTGAAAGTTCCTTGATAAAATTGATGTAATCTCTATTCAAATTTTTTTTATCCACTTTTTCGAACATTCGTTGAACTTGCTTTTTTAAAACGTTAAATTGCGTAACCCAAGCAAAAGATATAAATTACAGACGATTAAAATTTAAACACTATTTTTATTACAATAAACAGCTTTTACTATATTCTAATAAATAACCAAGAGAGAAACCCGCAGAATGTTATGCTTGCAATGGAGAATTGTGTTGAATACAACAAATATAATTAAATGAAGACACAAGAGCAAAGTCAGAAAAGGGGGAATCTGGCAAGCCAGCTACTAGTCTTCACAAATAGAGTGGCTTTATCTATTTCTGAGCAAGCACGGGTGGAGTAAAAAAACACATCGCTCCGACAATGGCGGCGCTCGGGTTGAAGGGTGCTATTCAGCGGAGGACCTTCTGACGTCAGGCCCGTCGGAAGCGTCATCCCACAATGGAGTAATAGACGCGTGGCGAGACCGTCTGAGTTATGGAATGTAGCGGCATACTTACATCGAGTTTTTCGAATTAAATTAAGGGATCTCGCGTAGTTGTGCGAATAAAATTATTGGAAATGGACGAATAAATATATACCGCTTTTCAATTACTAGATATTGGTGACAAACGATGTATATTCAGCATGTAAACAGTAACCGATGCCAGTGTTTTTACTATGTATAATATGTTGGGATTCAATTTCAATATCATTTTTATTTTGGATAATAATTAAAGGGTTATTTATAATTTCAGCACAATGCGAGTATGCAAGTCTAAAAATAATTCCAGTGATAATTCTGTTACTTAGACGTCTAGTAGAAAGTAACGCAAGAGGTCTATGACGTACTGCCAGTGTCAGCCCCTCAAATACGAAGGTACTTTATCTTTGACGCATATTTTCTGGTTAGGAACACCGTATACAAATATGTATACCTACATCTTTAGAATGACTTGCACATCGTTAAAAATATTATTGTGCTAACTTTTAGTCGTATAATGTCTATTTCACTGACCTGTCGTCCTGCAAATTCTTGAGTTCACTGAGCTCCAATTCTCTTCTCAATGTCGAAACTTCACAAAGCAGCATGTCCCGCTCCGCTGACACCTTCTCCAGCTCGGCCCGCAACCGGACCACCTCGTTGGTGAGATCCATAGTCGCCATTATCGATAACCACTAACGACACTGCACATCACTGATCACGTATAACCGAAACGCGTAAACCAATCACGTTCACGCATCTTAAATTTCGAATCTCACCGAAACAACTGACGCGGAACGTTGTTAAAATATATCTTCTATCGATAGTCGATAATTCACTGTTCGTATCCGATGTCCTCACTGAAGCTACATAGTAGGCATCTGAAACAATAAAAAATTCTGTTACTGACTGGCAAAAGAGAGAGAATTGTACGTAATTGGCACGGGCATTTAGAATATTTCGTTCATAAGGTACAGACCATATGAAGTGTCTGATGTATGTGAGGTATGTTAATACGGAAATAACAGAAATCGTTCCCATCATTGTTTGTTTTATGCAAATAGAGAAGAGTTTCGCTTCTTGTGCATGGAAAAGGTTCCATTATGATCATTTGAATTTAATAATGCTTGACCTAAAAACGGTTGACCCCTCGCTGCTTGTGCTAAATAAGAAACATTCAACTCGATCTAATGGATTACTAAAGTTTCGCCGTCTTTTTTACAGCATTTAATGTACATATCATAAATGGAGAGGTCAAAACCACGGCCAAAGAAATGTTTTAGGCGAAATTAAAAGTGGTCTGGTCAGTTATTTATTTCAACTTAATATTATAATAGCATACAGTAGAATTTAAAGTAGTTCTGATATAGAACCTGAATGTAGATTAAGTTATGTAAATGTATATATAGAATGTATTCAATTTAATGTTACAATTCGTGTTATATAAAAGATAGCATTAAATTGGAAGTCCATGAGATTGATCCTTAAAAATAATTGAACCTAAAACACATGACAATTATTCAAGTATTACAATTTAAATGATTTATTTTATTCAATTTAGAACAGAGCAATCAATAACAACCCTTTAGTTACTGAATTGGAGTCGCTGTTTGTTTAGTTACACGCGATTAAGAACAAACTTGACTAATTTCTCTCTTTAACTGTTTTCATTTTATAACATTCATTAGCGGACTCACTTGGGTATAATGTAATTCTGGCTCGCAAAATATTCTCAAAGAAATACCCCACAATAATTAACCGTCCGGGTATCCATTGTTATGTATTACTCGATTAATTTCAAAGATAACCAACACGGAAACTGTCGCCTCGTGGGTGAATAATAAAGAGCGTCGTTTGGCTAAGCGTTCTTAGGTAAGTAAAGTGTTGCAATTTTATATTTGTCATCATGATGTTACGTTTTCGTTTTGTTTGCGGAGGTTCATCGCTCAGCCTATGGTCTTTATTGCTTCATCATCATTGTCATCGTTGAACTCGTTGATAGAAAATTAAACATAATCTAGTAATCAAACTGAAGTAGCCAAAAAGCTAGTTTTCGATATTTCCGCATGAACTAAACTAAAAACTAAATTATCACTAAAATTTTATTTTTTCTCACAAAGTACCCGTTTCAAAAAATTTGTATGTATACATATTTGGAAATTCATAATCATGTATTTACCCGCTAAGGGTAGTTACTATTTGATTTTTGTAACTTAGATTTTTTAGTAGTGGCTCGGAGTCTTGGCATTTGCCCGGTGTATAGCAATAGGCTCGCCCCTATTCCATTATAAGACGAAAATTAGTGAAACGTGGCAGTGTACTACACTCTGCTTAACTCTTCGGGGATTACAAGCGTGATATTTTGTATATGTATTTTTATGTATTCATCAACAACAAGCACGCCGCCTGAAATAGGTAAGTAATTTGTAAGGCTATCTATGTAAAGCGTTATACAAAAACCTATTAGACTACACCTTTATTAACTTCCGCGTGGTTCACCTTGAATTGACTACCGAGTGTGATGAACGACCGGCAATTAACTGGATGTGCGCGACGTAATGCGGAGATCTTCGCGGCACCACGAAGAATTATTCCTTTATAATCGGCGTGTAATTGTCTATCATTTACATACGCGTTAGTATTTAATAGGCTTCGGCCGGCGACAATATTACGTAATGAAGTACCGAAGTATTTGTATTATTTATTTTATCCTACGGTTTATCGTATCCTTTATCATTATCATCATCATTACCGTCATCAACTCTTCTTATCATTTCATCGTTAGACTTATTTCTCCTCAGAATTACAAGAGTTAAGGCTACAGTCTGCCACGCTGCTCAAATGTCAATTGTCAGATAGCTAAGGGCACTATACGCATGTTCTTACAACTCTCAGGTTTGAAAGTCGTCACTAAACACTATATATAACAAACATAGCATGCATGGCTGCTTAATGCTACTAAATATGTAACGCAAAAAGGAGCATCACTTAATTGAATGTTTCAAGTATTATGGATCGAGCACCAAATTAAGAGTTGATTAATATAACAAATCACTTACGTTATACCAACGAGTCACAGCTCCGAGTGTTTTCAATGAATATAACCCAACTCAAATGTAATGAATCTATTAACACTCCTTTCATACAACACGTCATGTCCTTCATTATCTGTTCGCGTTTACTCTCACATAGCCGCGAAACTGACAATTCGGAAGTAATACGACCTATGTCCACACTTGACACGCAATTCTGGGTTTTATTATAGATGGCATGAAAAGGGTTGCGAGCTTACGCCGGTCACTGGATGTTGATAAAATTGTACATAACGCGACATTTGTATGTGAAATACATAACGATTTTTTTTTTCGATTTTGAATATGGAATTAATAAGATTGTCATGATTAACATTATAGACAGAGAACATCAAATGCCAAATAGAAATATTGTGTATAACGATTATCTACAACGATATTTATCGACCGTTATCATACAAAGAAAAAGAAGCATAGAGCGGAGAAGAATACTTCAGGCTAAAAGTAATTAGTAAATTAGCAAGAGTATTAATAGTTTAGTATGAGTACCCGTTCTCTGCTCAGAGTGAGGGCATCAAAAGTATAAGTTGCCTTAATGATCGCCAAACTTCGTAAGAAAGTGGAACTCCAACAAGTAGAATCTACCAGTATCTATGATTAATATCTCTGAGCAAATGTAAAAGTCATTCTACATTTAAACCCGTTTAAAGTAATTAATCTTTAATCCCTGCACAGTAATCGAATAAGTGATCTCAAAAAAAATCATTAGTTTCAACCATAAACACCTTATTACAACGTTCGTGAACGTTTATTTAAATGCTACGCGAAAGATATACCTAATAATTCATTTCAAATATGTATCTACGTATATGTACCTATGTATATGTACCTACGTATATGTACCTACGTATATGTACCTACGTATATGTACCTATGTATATGTACCTACGTATATGTACCTACGTATATGTACCTACGTATATGTACCTACGTATATGTACCTACGTATATGTACCTACGTATATG